>NTHP01000052.1:1697375-1710525 GCA_003416845.1 Oplegnathus fasciatus
CACACACACACACACACACACACACAATACAGAGGCAATGCACCCTAACACTCACAAGTCTTTGTGCTGTTCTCCAAATGGTTTAACAAGTCAAGAAGATGGTTCCGTGTCTTTCTACACAACTTTAAGAACTTCATTTACTGCTTTATACTTGTGCAGCTGTCTTAAAGCATGTGGTCTTCTTCACATTTGTGCTGAATGGACAGTCAGGCTACGGCAGAGTAAGCAAATTCACTGAACCCTGCGATTCCATCGGAAATTAATTTAAATTCACCGTCACATTTAAGAAAGTCTGCTCAATCTGAAATCTCAGCTTATTTCAGCCCTCTCTTCTGGACATACTGTCATTAATGTGTGAAGCTTTCACTATGAGGTTTTACAGCAGCACACAGGATCAGAACTTGTTATCACTCTCAAACTGACTGACTGACAAAATAAAAAATGATCTTTGCCTAAAATGTTTCATTAAGCAGTTTTAAAAAGAGAAAACTCCACACTGTATGATAATATCATTATCAGTATTCTTTACCTGCTTGTTCCAACACATCATGTTTATGGGTGCACCATCCCAACAGATGGAAATATCTTGATATCTTTGTTTTTACTTTGTTTTGCACATTGCAAATATTTAAATACTGTGAACTCTTACACATTCTTGGCAAATATTTTGCACATTCCTGCATAAATCTGTACAGTTCTTTCATTTAAAGAACAGTCATATTGTAGATATTGTCTATATCTTTATTTTATAATATTTTTCCATATTTTATTGTCTATTTTATATTTAAGCTATGCTTCTGACTCGCAGTACTTGCTTTAACCTTTTCCTTTTCTTATATTTGCTACTTGCTATGTTTATTGTTAAGCACCAACATACCAAGACAAATTCCTTGTCTGTGCAAACCTACTGTCATAATTCCAAACAATACTTCACAGGAATATTTGACATTGGCAAACCTTCAAACTAATTGATTAAATTACGTTAATAGATTAACAGTACTTAAATTTACATCTTGCTATATACAGACCCTGTGTGCATGTGTGTGTCTGACAAAGGGCGGGAGAGAGAGAGAGTGGTGTATCTCCCTGCACCCTGTGTTACCCTGGATGAACTGCTGCTGAACTCTGCATGACTGTGGTCATGAAAAAGTCACACAAACACACACACACACACACAGGCATGCGTGTGCATGTTCTGGGGTTCCCTCCCTGGGACATCTGCCTTTTTCATGACCACAGTCATTCTGTGTGTGCGTGCGTGTATGTGTGTGTGTGATTGTTAAGTACATGTGAAGTGAGTGTTTAGGTGTACAGCAAATGGTAGTTCCTGCACTGCACTGCTGATCCAGAGGCTTTGACCCTGCAGTCACCACACATCATTCATCAGTTTGTTATACGTCCATGTTAAAAAAAAATACAATGAGCTAACGTGAACTACATGAACACTGAAAACAGTGGCGGATTTAGACCGAGGATTCTGAAGCATTAACTGAAGTGTTACAAAATGAATCACTGGTATGAAAGTGTTGGGCACAACAAACAACATGCTCATTTAACTATTCTTAGAACATGTCGCACCAGAGGACTGACCACCCTTAGAACCTGCCATTAGCTTCTCAGTGAGGGATTTTAAAACTGATGTTGTAGTTGAGGCTCTGGCTCTTGGCCCACAGTAGAACAGAGAATGGTAGCTGAATTTTTGTTTCCATTGGACAGGGCCAGGCTAGCTGTTTCTCCCCCCCTTTCCTGTCGTGCATGATTAAACATATTTAATGTTTAATTTAATTTTAATTTTAATATTCAATTTAATATGCCAATAATATTCAATTCAATATGCCACCTCACTTTTCAAGGCGATCCAATAGAATATAATGCTCAACAGTGTCGAATGCAGAACTCAATCACCTAGCATCAGATGTAAGTAAAGGATCGTTTGTCACTTTGATGGGAGCAGTTTCGGTGCAATGACGTAAACAGAAACCTGATTGAAATTTGTCAAAAATATTATAATTATTCATAAAAGACATAAACTCTAAAATCTTTGATAAAAATGGTAATATAGAAGTGGGTCTAAAATGTTTAAAATCCAGAAGGTCAAGGCTCGGTTTCTTGAGCAGAGGGTGCACTACTACGTGCTTAAGGCAGGAGGGAACACAGCCAGTGGACAGAGAGCTATTTACAATAGATAAAATATTGGGACCAACACTGTTAAAAACCTCCTTGAGAAATCTGGCAGGTATTACATCTGAAGGACTCGATGACCACTTAAGTTTAGCAGCTGTGTCCTTTAAAGTGCACAGTGAAAGGGCCTCAGAATTGTTGAGCAAGGCAGAGGGGTTGCAGAAAGATCACCGGTGACTTGACCAATCTGTAGTTTAATTTCATTTATTTTGTTTGTAAAGAAGGACAAAAACTGCTCACAGATCAAGTGGAAGGCTTCAATTTGTTGACCAGGAGGGTTGATTATAGATTTGATTGTTTTGAAAAGAACTCTCAGGTTATGACAGTTTGTTGTGATGATGTTGGAGAAATAGGGGGAACCTGGCACTCACTCACTCACACACACACACACACACACACACACACACACACACACACACACATAGCAGATTGGAATGTGGACTGGGGCTGTGTGTTAAACACTGGAATGATCATCCAGGGGTCAAACAGGGGTTTAAGTCTAGAGGTGGCGCCCTGCTGTCTTAACACACAAACACCCACACTTACATACACATACAGTACATGTACATGTGCATATTAAGACAGACACACACAGCTGGAAATACACATGCACACACACATACACAGACACATAAACACACCCAGAGAGAGACAGAACACACCTAGTTCATTTTAAACCATGTTAATCTGTCTGGACACACACACACACTAAAGTTGAGGTATGCTGCATGCCAAACATACATAGCCCTGGACAAAAGTAACAGAGGGACAGAGGTAAAGTAGAGGTTAGAGCATGGACAGAGAGAAAGAAATGGATGGATGGATGGATGGACGGGAGCAGGGGGATCAAATCAGGAGGAGAGGGGAAGGAAGAGCTGATGATAAGAGATGGGGGGGTTAGAAAATGAAGTGGAGGACAGAGGAAATGAGAGAAAGATGTTTGGGAAGAGGAAGAAGAGAAGGGAGGAGACAGACCCAGGGACTGCCGATGAAATTTAGCTATCTAGCTAACTCTGGGACACTCAATGACTGTCCATTGTACCTGCTAATAAATGCAAATAAAATAAAAAAGGACCTTCTCCTACATGGAATGCAGGCTTCATATATCTGTTATAGTGATGACTTTTTATCCACAATACTCAATGATATTTGTCAGCTGGTCCACAGAGGGTTGCACCGACATTGCTGAGAATGGCGGTGAGTTGAAGTTTAATGATTTGAAGGAAGAAGAGTGCTCTCTTTTCTCTCACAGGCTCCATCACTGATGAATTTTAAAAGCTATTTTGTTGACAAATTAATGACACTGACCACTGTAATAGTGAGGGACACTCAGCCCTGCTTTTATATAAAGAATGCTTCCAAATATAGAATTATGCTGCCTGATTTCACAGCAGCACCTCAGCGTAGTTAGGTTATAGATAGTTTAAGTGTCATTTTGGATTCTGATTTACGTTTCAAAACCCAATTCAGCACAGTCACTAAAATAACATTCTTCCATTTGAGAAACATTGCTACATTGCTCACTGCTGCTTGGTGTCACCCCATTATCCTAAACTATGATTGGCTATCTGCCCGGTCAGAGGCGGGACCTTAGTTCGAACTTTTTGACGAGTAAACCAGACTTTTGTTTTATAGGTGCCCAGGACATCATCGGCACCTATCTACCAAACATCAGTGATATCAGAGGTGAGGTGCCTGCGTAGAGCCCAAAGGATACTAAAAGACAATACCCACCCCAGCAACAGCCTGTTCACCCCGCTGCCATCTGGCAAGCAATACACAAGTATACACTGCCGTACCACCAGACTCCAGAGCAGCTTCTTTCCTCTTTTGGAGGTTCAATTTCTTTTTGAGGACTAAGAATAAAGTATGGAAGCTTTAAATTACATGTTTATGGCGCACCTCTGTTGTGTTGTGATTGGTAGTTCTGTTTAAACACAGGGATGTAAGAAACTGTAAGATGCTGTAATGTTAGTAATTAAAGTAGATGTGAGAAGTGTGCTATTCTAACATGTGCATGTGCAAGCAGCATGAACTGCATAAGTCAGTACTCCAGTTGGGCCACCCCACTCAAAAAGGACTGGACACGCCACTGGAACCACTCCAGTTGCTGTTAGTTGAAAACTTCAGTATTTTGTTCATGCTGAGGTGAGTGTCTAAATCCTGTCCAGACAATCCTGCAACAGATGCACCTTGACACCAGAGTACACCGGACAGTAGTACAAATGGTACAAAATATTATGGCAAACAATATTTTCTTTTCTTAGAGCTATTGAACTGTAAAACATATCTAAACTGCTTCATTCATTTTAAGTAGGCCTAAAATATGCACCGCAAATGTATAATGAAGGAAATACTGTAAATAGTCAAATAATATAGATAAATATAGATAATAATAGATATAATATAGATAATATAGATAAATATAGATAAAATATAGATAAATAATGGTTTGTAAAACGTGATTAGGACAGCCATAAGTGAAAGTCTGATATTGATAATATCTGCAGCTCAGTACAGAAATGAAAGAGACTATTTAGTGTGAAGGCATCAAAGATAGTCCTGCACAGATGATCAGGAGCCTGGATAATAGAAAGAATCACACAGGGATATTAATAACCAGGTTATGTTCTATATCATATCCTGAATATGATTAAACCAGGATAGGACATGACAGGGACGAGTGTTCATGTCAAGGTACTAATTTACACATGATGTTGATGACATGACACAGAACAGAAGTTCAGTGAAGTAGAATGACAACTTTGAAATCATAAAATATTACAAAAGTATTGTAAATGTTGTAGAATATTATAACAAAAGGATCAGCCCCTCAGGGGTGCCAGTGGACGTCTCGCCTAGGGCACCAAATGTCCATAAACTGCCCTGGTTTAGTTTGTTATTCTGTTTATATGCTGAATGTGTAGGATCTGTGGGTACACACACATACACTGTAACGCTGTAGACGTGCAAGACCAAAATAAAGATTGATCAATCAATTTTAATACATTAAGAACACCCTACTGACGTATCTGACCCTGTTTTAACATTTTAAATTGTAATTCCTTTAACCTTTAATCAATTGTATTTTTATCTTGCAGCTTAAAGTAAAGGAGAGAAAGGAAGGAAAGGAAGTAATAATAAAAGATGGTGGGAGGAAAGGAATGAAAGGTGGTTGTGGTAGTAGGGAAGGAGGGATGGAATAGAAAAGAAGGGATGGGAGTGGGGGGTGAGAAGTAAATGAATAATAAGCATGTCTTCATTAAATGGCTGGTAGTTAGAAGATCTGAGGCCTGTGGTGTTTATCACTACACCTCCAGTCTCCTGTCCTCTCCCTCTGCCCTTTCAAAGCTCCTCACATGTGTGAAGGGCGTAAAATTACTTCCTGGGTTGGATCGCTTTTGACCCCATCGTCTCGGTGGGAGGTGGGACTGAAGGCCGGGCCTTTCACAGGGCTAAAAGGTGGCCGCTGTCTCACTGAGACAGACATGGACAGATGAGAGGAGGAGAGGGCTGCTGATGGTTCCAGCTGGAAAACCAGTCAGAGAGGAAGTCAGAGAGTTCAGGAGATAGAGGGAAGAGAAAGGATACTTTCCATCAAAAATTGGTTTATGGGGAAATTTTAGAAATGATGGCTAAAATACTGAGGATATGAAATGTTGAAAAACACAGTGGCAAAATATAATGTCCATATTAAAGACATGATTTACATGTATTATTTGAGGACAGTGATTCTAGGATGTTTTCAATTGCCTTATAGTTATTTTGACTGAAATGGTTATTCAAATGCACAATTCTAATTGTCTCTTTCTCTCTTTAAGCCTGTGAACCCACCCCAACAACAGCGAATACGACACACTCTCACACACATCTCCACCCTGTGACCTGCAGTCAACCTCTGTCCTGCTAACCTGTATTTATTGGCCATTAAAGGCCAATAGTTCACTCGAACCCTGACAACTCTGATTTATAGGCAGATTCATCACACCACGTAACTACAGCACACACACTCACTGCCCAGTGCAGGTACACAAGACGTGGATGGATGTGTGAAGAGATGGCAGACAGATAAACAGCCATAGAGAATGTGTGTCACCATCACTGAGATGCTGTGATACAGTAAATGAATCTATCATATGCACACATATGCACATGTATGTATGATAGCAAAGGTGTATAGAAATCCTTTGATGCGTGCCTTTCTTTTAACTGGGTACTTTTGTGTGTGTGTGTGTGCCTGTGTGTGTGTTTGTGTGTGTGTGTCTGCGTTTGTGTGTGTGTCAGCTCTAAGTGGTGAGCCATTAGCCAGGAGTCAGGTCGTCTGGTTACTTCTATTGTTCTTTACTTCCTGATGACCCTTGGGGAGGTGTGAGTGTGTGATGTAGTAGCTTGCTCTTTTTATGTACATCAGGGGCAGGAAGTGTTTCCCCCACCAATGGCAGAGACCCCAAATCCACTAGCAAGACCAGTATAGGTATGACTGACCGCAGGACTCTATTTTTACAATGCATTGTTTCATACCCTGTTCAGACCTGGCATTAACATGCGTCTTGGGTGATCCGATCACAAGTGGACAGCTCAGTACGTCCACAGTACGTCCGTTCAGACCTGGCATTAGAATGTGTCTCCACATGCGTCTCGAGTGACCACTTGTGACTGGATCTCACTTCCCTGCTCTGCATGCAATGCAGTATGCAACGCCGCTCTACGGCGGGGGCAGCAATGCACTGATTAACTGTGCCTAGTCTGCTGGGCCCTACTAGCATACTTGCTCTAGTCTTCCCTCCTCCTGAGACAACACCGCCCCAATCCCCACATCACTCGCGTCTGTGGTTTACTGGGGTCAGGATACGCCAACACAGGAGCCGTAATCAGACTAGCCTTGAGTCGATCGAAAGCACTCTGACAGTCCTCACTCCATCTGAAATGCCTCCCTTTCTCTGCGATCTGATGCAAAGGGTGAGCAATGTCTGCAAAACCTTTTACAGAACACCTATAGTATGAAGCTAGCCCTATGAAGCTCTGAACCTTTTTAGGGACAGTGTCAGTCTCATGTAAGGTCAAGTGTGTCAGTCTCCCCCTGACTAAACACAGAGATGTTCTGGTGCAGTAACTGTCTAACTGCCTTTAGTTCCCCAGGAGAAAAGTCCTTCTCATCCACCCCAAAGTGGCTCACAAACATGTCGACTGTCCAGGGCTGTAAGATGTCTCCTCCCTCACTGTCACTGCACTGCTTCCCAGAGGACCCCTCCAACCAGCATTCATCACCATTATGTTAGAAATAATCTGACACCAACGAAAAATGTATGAAATCCAAACATTTTTTTATGTCAAATGTTCACGTTCATAGAATTTTCAAAATATAAATCTAAAGAACAATAAAAACCAGACCAATAAAAACCTAAATAACTAAATAACTTCAGCGTTGTAAATAAGCCACATTATAAGGCCAGTGCTCATCAACACATAAAGCATTGATTTTGCAAATGCTGCTTGCAGGCCTTGGCTAGTGCAAATGATGCCACTATGTCCTCAAGACCTGAAAGATCTACTGAAAAAGAGCCAGTGCTCACATTAGTAGAATATAATAAGTTGGCACAATATAAATATATAGAACAATAAAACATTTTAAATAACTTCAAATAAAAACAATATAAACATAGTACAAAATATACAGTGTATCTTAAAAAAAAGTCTAACGCTAGCTGAAGTTATTCAAGTGTCTCCCCCATTAGTTAAGGCTGGACTAAATAAAATCATTCAGTTATTTACTGTTATAATTAATGGTCATTATCTGCTCCACTTACCACTGTCTTGCTTTCTTTTTTCCTCTTTTTTCTCTCTCTTTTCACTTCCTTTCCTCTTCATTTTCCTTCATTGACTTTCAATTCAAACTTTGACCGTGAATCATGCAAGTTCGACAGGAATGACTACTTTTAGGAAGGTTTCCTACTGAGGTGTCATTGCAAATCGTCCATTGGTTGTTTAAGGGAGAGAGGGTTGCAGTTACTGCGGTTGCCATATTGCTGTGGAGTAAAGTTTGTCAGCCCTCATGGTGAAGAGAGGTGTTTGGGAGTTTTCAGTCTCCTTTTCCACCTCTGCGTGTCTCCTTTCATTTAATGATTACATTCAACTCAAACATCAGACACAGTAAATATGTACAACATCATGATAACTCTGTGTTGTTGTTTCCTTGTGTGTGAAAATTGCACACAATGCCATTGTTTTTTAAATCCATCATCGGCCTAATTTGCCTAATTTTCATGGTTTTTCAAGTGTGGTGAAAATGCAAACAGGACTACCCAAAAGGGACTTAGTTCTTGAGTTTAGTTCGTCTGGTCCCATAGGTCCTGGAACGTTTTGGCCTGAAATGGCTATTTGACTATTTTACTCTTCTCCTCTTCATTCTGTCTGTCCAGCCTCCCATCATTTGGATCTTTTTGTCTTAACTTATCCATGCCCAAAACTGGTGTCTGATCTGTTTTTATGTGATAGGCAAGAGAAACACACACACAGAGCCAGGCATGTTGCTACTCTGGGGTTAGGAGGTGAGCAGGGTTCATGTGCAGGCCAGATGACAGTATGAGATGGAGGGAGGGAGGGGGAGGACTGTCACAGCGTCTGCCTTTTACTTGTGTCAGCAAAAGGCCTTCGGCTCAAATGCTGATTTCAGTTTAAAGCCTGCATGGGGTATTTTGTTGATTCTTGCTTTGCTCAACTTGTCACACATGTGGAAATGTTGCACTGTAACAACCGTCTTGTTCTTCTGCCGCCTTCCCTGCCACTCCCTTGTGTTGTAGGCTGTTTCAACTGGATCACTTTTCTTTGACAATTTTGTATTTCACTGTTTATATTTTTACTTTTTGCTTTACTTTACTTTCATTTTAATTGAATTGAATTTTTCACATTTTGACAGTGGACGTAAAAAATGCCACTTAATACCAAAATGGAGTTTTGCAAAATCAGTCAATATTGACATTCTTTCAAGTGTGGGTTGGTTGTGAACAAGCCCTCTTTGTGGACTGTATTAAACCTGCTATTAGCGAACTCAGAATGATGTTTGGTTAAACGACACATTCAAAAATTATTTTTGACGAAGGAATCTTTTTACTGCTGAGCTAAATGATTGTATTTAATATGCTCCTGGTAGATGATTAATTGTATCAACCACCAACTAAACTGTACACACCACATCACACAGACACTGGATGATGATTCAGCAGTAACCATGGAAATCTAGACAAAAAGTATGCCTCTGCTTTTAAATGAAGCAAAATGTGATGTCTGACCATCTCCCTCCTCCTCACACCACCCTGCATCTCCTTGACTCCATCAAAGACAGACAGAAAAACATTGCTTGGTTACGTGTCATTTAGAGAACTATATGGCTACAACCTGAACAGTTATGAAGGGGATCTGTGCCTTCTCCTTTACACAGTGACATTGATGAAAACTTTTACCAGTTAGGTTTGTGATATTTTAATATAGTTCCCTCACAGTAAACATAAAGCTATACTCTGTAGGAATAAAGCAAAATACAAGCACCAGTGGTCATAGAAAAAGTTACAACAAAACTCCTCCTCCATCTCTCTCTCTCTCTCTCTCTAAGACACACACATACACACACATACACCTACATCACTCTACAAAGAAGACAAGATAGTCCTTTGAAGGTGACAATGAAAGATGGCCGATAGCAGAGCAAACACTGGGACTATGATTGATTATGGGAATACACAGAGCCAACAGAAAGTGAAACTGCATGATAAATGTGTTCGCACAAATGTGCATTTGTGGGTGTGGGTGGGTGGCTTTACATATATGTGTGACCGTGTGTGTTTGTGTGTGTGTGTGTGTATATGCAGGACATGGCAACCTGCCAAACTCGAGCCCTGCTCAGACCCATTATCCTGTATCCAGGTTTTGTGTAAATCCGGCGGAGACAGTTCACACCTGACATCAGAATGTGTCTCCAGTGACCGCTGGTGGTCAGGTTTCACTTCCTTGCCCACTTTTGATTTAATCTGTGGGGTATCTGCTAACACTGTTAGGCCGTGTTCAGAATGCCTTTGCTCTGCGTGAAAAAACCCATCCCTCTCCTTCATTTGAATGGAACCAGTCCAGTGGCACAGCTTGGGTGCCAACGAAGAGGGCTAAGACGAAAAAACACAGGTTCGCAAAAATGTTGAAACAGGCTCAACTTTTGCCACAACACAACGTCATCCAGGGAACCATCCAGCAATCAATATGATTTATGCTAACCAGGTGAATGTGAACCCACTGATACTTCCACACACACTACCATCTGGCTATATAGCCCCAGTATTGTAATAAACCTGCTACAGACTAACCACCCTGGCTGTCCAATGCTGCTGGTGGACCAATATGGTTAACAGTTTATACAGTGGTTCAGACCATACAGCATACTCCAAGCCAAAAGAAGTGGCTTCACAAAATGTAGACACCACCTCTGTACATTTACGGCTAGACACTAGCTTCAGATACACAATCGGAAAAAAAGGACACAATCACTGCAAGCCACTTATGTGATTGGCTGTTTGTGCAGTCAGACTGAAGCAACAGCCAATCACATAACTGGCTGTGCCCTGCTTTTCTTGACTGGCAGACATAAACTTTGTGATGAAAAGTGGCATTTTGAAATAAAACAGTATTTGGAAAAAAAAGACTTGAGGTAAAAACTGACTTTGGAAAAATGACATTTTGAAATAAAAACTGCTGGAATGAATCACTTGCAATAAAGCCTGTTATTGTGAAAATAAGCAGGATGAAGTAACATTTCACAATAATGAGCTGAGTTTTGAATATTGATTATTTCACAATATCATGGTTATATTATATATTTTGTCCATATTTATTCATATGATTATTTATTTCATAATGTCTTATTTTTTGAATCACAAAACTTGACAAAAACCTTTGATGCATTAACTTTTAAGGCAACAAAGTCCTAAATGTGCTATGGATTATGTCATAACAGCTACTGAGCTTGCATGTCAACAGATCCATCTCCATGACAACTGAGCATCCACAGATGCTTGTGGGTGGACCTTGAGTTGGGATTGTTTTGTGACACAGTTTCCATGGTCAAGAATGAACTTTGATGCGAAAGAATGAGTTCAGCATTTTCTTTTAATTTAGCCTTTATTTGACCAGAAAAGTCTCATTGAGGGTTTTTAAGAGGCCTTTCCAAGATAAGCAGCAACCAATTTCATTGCAATCTGGCCATTAATAAAATATTTTTATTGTGTAAATATTTATCAGTAATTACTATATCAAATGATAGCTTGTAAATAAGATTTCCAACTAAAAGTTCTTAAGAGTTCTTAAAAGAAAATTCAAATTAGTAAATTCTAGGCATGATTCTAATTTCTTCTACCTGTTTATTCGTTCAGCTGGTGCACCTTGGTTGAACTGTAAGCTTACACCAGACTTGTTTTCCTTCTTAACGCTGTCTGTCTGTCACCAGCGTGCCCTTACACCTTCAGTACATGTAGCTAAGTGCTGGTCTTTGTGGAAAGTGCTTGGATGGTAACCTCTAAATGCATTCCAGACCTGTGCATTCTTTCACGCCTACTCTGTCTTTCCCTCCCTCCCTGCCTTCCTTTCAACCTTTGTTTCATTGCATGATGGTCATTTGATGTTCACCTTTATATTCCCCCCCCCCCAACAGTGACTTTCTCTCCTTGTCATCCCCGTTCTGGTACTGACAAGGTTCACTGGAGGCCATAGGGAGAGGTTATAGTTACAACTCTTAACCGAGGTAGACATGATTCTAGTTACTTCACATAATTATTCTACTTTATTCAAATAAACAACAATACAAGTTGTGAAAACATCCTTTTCTGAATAGTCTGACAGGTACGCGTCGGACTGTGAGGAGTGTTTGTGGTCTCTTCCATAAACTTCCATAACCATACTAACGGACAGTATGAAAACTATTTGGGGAGAGGGAGTCACATAAGAGGGAGGGTAGTCTAATTTTTTGGGAAATTGGCCTTTTTATTTTTAGCCATGCTTAGCAGCATGGCTCAAGGGGTGGCAATGTCTGTCTGTCTGTTGGTCTGTCAGTCCACCACTTTGGTCCAAATTGAAATATCTCAACATTTTTTGATGGATTGCCATGAAATTTTGTGCAGACATTTATGGTCCCCAGAGGATGGATCCTACTGACTTGTCCTCCAGCACCACCAGTAGATTGACATATTTGCCATTAAGTGAAATATGTTGAAGACTGTTGGATGGATTGCTATGAAATTTGGTACATATATCCATGGTGCCCTGAGCGTGAATCCTAGTTACTTTGGTGATCCTCTGATACTTCCCCTAGTGCCACCATGAAGTTACCATTTGTGGTTTTGAGTGAAATGTCTCCACAACTGTTGGATGGATTGCCATGATGTTTGGTTCACACATTCAAGCCCCTCTCAGGATAAACTGTAATCACTTTCATGATCCTCTGACTTCTCATCTAGTGCCATCATCTAAATTTCAAGTTGTCCAGTACTTTAGTTTATGACCAAATACCTGCAAAACTAATGAGATTCCCACCAGCCTCAGCTGTACTTTGTGTTTATCATTATTGGCAAATGTTTGCATGCTAACATGCTAAACTAAGACGGTGAACATGGTATAAACATTATACTGTACCTGCTTTACATCAGCATGTTAACATTTTTATTGTGAGCATGTTAACATGCTGACATTAGCTTTTAGTTCAAAGCACAGCCTCCGTGCTGCTAGCATGGCTGTAGACTCTTAGTCTTGTTTTGTAATTGCGAAACGTAATTATTCTCAGAACATAAGAAAAAGTCTCCCAACAGTCTGTTTGCTGGTTCACATGCACGTTCACAAATCATGTAAGTTGAAGTTTTGTTTCAGGTGTGATCTCTCTGTTTTTCCTCTTTTCTCCAGATTTAGAGAGAGAGAGAGACAGAGAGAGAGAGAGAGG
>NTHP01000052.1:1710591-1739325 GCA_003416845.1 Oplegnathus fasciatus
GAGCGAATATTTAATAAAAATATAACAAACAGAGTTCTCAGCAAAACTTCCAGCCTCACACACATTTGATGTACTGCTGAATGTCGAGAGGTGGTGGTGATGGATTGGTTCCTTTGTGTACTTACGACTTATATTTAATTGAAAATAAGTATATTCTTGTTGTGGGGATTGGGAACCTCCGTCTTATAATATATATCAGTAAAATTAAAAAAATTGTGATACACTAAAATGGTGAATTGAAAAGATGGCAGTAATAATAATTTTAAAAAAAAATGCAGTTTTTCTAAGTGGAGGGACACATAAGTTTTAGCCCACTTCCCAAGCCTAAGAATTTTAATACATTAAATTTTAGTCCCTTACAGCATATAAACTACAACAACAACAACTATTTACACAGTAGGTGTAAAGGAAGGATGTGTGTGCAGCTACATGGCAGTGTATGACTGCCGGTGAGTAGGGGATTTCTGTCCTTCCTGACAGGTTGATGAAACAGTTATATTGGGGTCTGCTCACAGACAATGAGCTTCTTTCTTTCTTTCTTCCTCATCAAAGGGTTGATGGTGTCTGAAATGTGACATATACCTGTTAGATCCTTTGGTCTTTCCATGGCCTCCTACTACACCAGCAGATAATCTGAGGTGTGTGTGTCAGTGTGTCAGTGTGTGTGCATGTCTAAATTGCGTTTTCTGTGTAAAGTTTAGTAAATAGATTGTGTTTAGTAAATGGTATGTACTGTAAGGATATACTGTGTGATTTGCTAATTGTGTGTGTGTGTGTGTGTGTGTGTGTGTGTGTGTCTGTGTGTCTGTGCGTGTGTGTCCTCTGACTGGAGACAGAGAGTCTACTGTATGCTGGTCTATCAGTGTTTATGAGGCAGGGTGTGGCATTTGGATGTAAATGATGTTGAGACATGAACAGCACTAGAGAACGAGTGTTGTTTGTGTCTTTTATTTCCTTTTTATTGTCTTTTAGATGTTTGATAGCTCCTGGGCCATGAAAGTGGGGAATCCTTGTAAAAGTTCAGTGATGTGACCCTCGTGACCTCCTCACCTGCTCTATCCTGTCTTCCAATCCCTGCTCAGCCTTACTTTAAATCAGAGAGCAAGAATGCTCACATGGTGCCCACTGTGGAACTTTCAGATAATAGTATTTTATCTGTTGGAGCTCTTTTTTAAGGAATCGGTGTATTGAGTTCAAATCTATAGCAGTCAGTAGAGTTAAAAGCCACTTAGCTTAGCTATTTCAATCCTTCAAAACTGCAAAGCTAACCCTAACTCCCCACCATATCTGCTATATGGTTTTCACTGAATGTTGTCACCACATTAGTTTGTATGAAGTGCATTAAAGCTGACATTTAATTATATCATGTGTATTTTAACAAATAACCATTTACAATTTGAACAAGAAAACTAGAGCTGTGTGAGTGGGTGGTAGCGGTATACACATTTTTCTTCTTCTTTATCTTAACTCCAACCACTAACTGTAACTTGCTGTTAATAATGGTTGGTTGTCCCAAATTTACACCACATGGCCAAAAGTATACGGACACCCAAACAAATTATGTGGACACCTGAACATTCCAGCTGTATATGACTGTTGAACATGTCATTCCAAAACCACAAGCATTAATCTGCTGTTATAACAGCCTCCACTCTGCTGGACTTTCCACCAGACTTTGGATTTGCTCCCATTCAGCCACAAAAGCATTGGTGAGGTCCAACACTGACAAATGTGTTTATTGTATTTTCCATATAACATATACATTTACAAAAACATACGCTTCATGTTGAACATGAAAGGCACACCTAAACAAAACAGATAAAGGCACTTTGAATTTAATGGCAGTTAGGCACATTCTGCTGTCGTACTTGTTGACAAGGTACTAAAATCACATCTTGGTGGATAAAAAGAAATGATACAGCACTTAATAATAACATAACAGCTCAAAAGTCAAAATGAAAATAAAAATAAACAGCAGTTCACTGCAAGGCCTTAGCAAAATCTTCCCCCTCCAGAAATTTCACGAATGTGCTTTTGTGCTCTATTTCCCCTTTACTATGTAAATGTATCCATAGCCAGACACTGTAACAGTCCATCAACCCAACATTGCTTCCTTGGTCTATTAACAGATTTCCATGACAGATCAATTTTATGTTTAGCTTCAAGTAAACAAAATATAACCATCTTCTTATTTGTATTGTTGAGTTTACAGTTTACTGGGAAGCATCCAAAAATACACAGTTTAGGGCATAGTGGAAGCTCCTCTTTTGTGGCAGTAGATAAAGTTGTCATTATCTCCTTCCAATACTCTTGTATGATCAGGCATTCCCAAAGGCCACATTTGATACATATAGTAGATCAGGTGTATAAAACCGGAGTAATGTATAGTCTCATTATCCATTTGTACTGAAGCAATGTGAATCTAGTGTTTATAGTTTAGACTTGAGATTGTAAACAAATGTCCTGCCATTCTTCTACTGTAATTTCTTCATTGAGATCCGGACACCAAGCGAGCCTTCTATCTTCTGAAGATTCCTTTGTTGCGGCTACAATAATTTAGTAAAATCTGGTGACTTGGCCACCTGCCTCAAGATGGCGTAGAGCCATCTTTTCTTAAGTGTTAAGATTTGGCAGACCTAGAGAGTTTTGCGTCTTTGTTATGAAGTTTGTAATCTGAAGATACTTAAAAAAGTGCTTTGGATCAATTCTGAACTTTTGTCTTATATCTTCAAAACTTAAAAGAATGTCACTATTGTATCAATCTGCGATTTTACTAATCTTAAAGCCCAAGTCATTAGTGCCTGGTGTAAAGTTGCTGTTTCCCCAGATTGGTGAGAATTGGGATAGAGGAGGATTTTCTCCACACTATCAGTGTATTTTTTACAAAGGGGTTTGGAGTGTATTTTTTCATTCTGGATAGTTTTGCTGAATATAGATATAGATTCAAAGGTGTTTTAGAGATTGCGGCCTCTTCCATCCTTATCCATGCCGAGGTCCAACATCGATGTTGGCTGATAAGGCCTGACTCACAGTGGGAGTTCCAGTTCATCCCAAAGGTGTTGGATGGGGTCCAGATCAGGACTCTGTGCAGGCCAGTCAAGTTCTTCCACACCAAACTGGGAAAACAATTATGAACTATGATCTTTATGGACCTGTCATGTTCAAATAGTTGAAATGTTGAAAAGGCTTGACACCACCACCCTCCGTAAAGCCTTGTGGTTGGGGGCGGTGCAACTGCCACACCAGGCGGTGATGCAGCCAGTCAGCATACTCTCTATGGTGCACCTGTAGAAGTTGCACGTAAACGTACTGAGTAATAGTCTTTACGGTAGTCAAAGAGAGACGGTATAACATTGCAACATTCTGAGGAAAACATTATTGTGTGCAGCAGGTTACATCGCAACAATCAATGTGCAATCACAAGGCTCTATTATCACTTCACACTGAGTATTAATCTAATAGAAATAACTGGCTACCACTGTGCCGCTGTTGTGTGTGTGTGCAAGTGTGTGTGTGCGTTATCGCTGCCTCCTGGATGACCTCTTTGCTAAGTCATTAGTGTCACCCTCACCTTGGCCTTAACTCTGTAACTCCCTTAAGTATTCCCTGGATCTTACTGGGAATAGCTGTTGTTGGAAGTACAGACTAACTCAGACTAAAGAATAGACTGCCTGCCTCCTGCCTGCCTCCAGAGTACCTGACAGAGTTCAGAGCTGTGCTGAACTTTTGAACTTGGCGAAGTATGTTTGAGGGCAATAGGCAGTGAGGAAAATCTGCACACTGCAATCCCTGTGGACTTTGACAGCAGTGAAACAGAGAGGAGTTCCCCATCTGAGACCAAGAGAACTGCTCTTCAGAGAATAACAAAGTAGCTGTCAATTTTTGGTAAGGGTTTCACTAATGATGCTTCAAGAAATGAACCTGGTTAATTCAACATCACCCACAATTTTTCGTACAAATAAAACATGTATAAATGAGCCATTTGCTAACATAATGACACATGTAAGTAGTGGCACACTGTTAAACAAGCTATGAGTCTACAGCCATGCTAGCAGTTCAGTGAGGATGTATTGCTGCTCCTACACTGCTCCACCCTCTCCTGCTCCCCTCTCCTGTCCAAGCTATGTGAACATTTTATTTAAAATACTTAAACATTACAAAATCTATTTAATAGCAATGTCTCCTCTATTCAAACAACGGCTCCCTTTTAAAAGTCTGTGTGTCTGTGCTTGGTGTGACAATATCACAGCATCATGTTCCGTTTAACATTATTATCTTTAATATCACAATCCAAATCATATCCATAACGTTAACTACTCTTATGGACCGCAGGGCAAAGATTTGGTGAGCAGGCAGATGGAGAACAGAGATGCGGGGTGTCAGATCCATGGAAAAGAGATGGCCAACTGGTTTATAACGAAGGTTTTAAAATTCACTCGTCACTCGTGCTGATTAATGGGGCTCAACGGGCGGGCATGCTGCTCCACCAGAAACATCTCTAAATGCACAGCAGGGCGCAGATTCTACAGATTATTTTATAACATCTTAGTTCTGATAGTAAGTTAACCCCTGGTTACACCCCTACAGTCATGTTAAATACATTCAATTCAACAGTGTGACCTATTTGGGAATTTGTCATTTCTCAAGGGTGACTTAGATAAAGATACAGTTCATGAACTGTATAAGTGCTGTATAAGTGTATAAGTGCAGAAGTGTACTGCTGCTCATTTAACAGTACCAGGAAAACAGGCCCTGCTATCTGGGTTTACGGTTCTCATATCTGTGATGACACCTGACTTGCAGGACCTGTGTACAAACTTTGGCTGGCTGTGGGTTGGCTGAATACCAACTCATGACATCTGCGCTACCACACTGTATTTCTGTGAGAAGAGGGTGAATAAAAACGTGTTTGAATGACAGAAGCGGGAAGTTGTGATCTCTCAGCAGCAGTTTCCTGACACCAACCAGTTCTCAGTCTTATAGTCTAAGTTTTAAAGGACCATACCAAGATTTCAGCTCATTACTTCAAATTATATATCATATACTTTGCTGATTAATAACTTTTCAAATCCTACCAGTTGCCTTCATGTTGTTGTCTAACTTACATTATCATCATGCAGTAATAGTCACAAGCAAACCATTTGAAAACAATTCCTTGGTGGTGCATTCATGGCAAATGTAACATTCAAAGATTTCCAAAATGGAAAGGCTGGCTGTTGAAAAGCATTGCATTTAAGGGGGTATTCCTCCAGTTTTACTGTACAACACATCCCATAAAAGTAGATGTAAAACGTCTTCTGTGGTTCACTTAAGCTACAGACGACAAATGTTTAACAGAAAGCCTGCATTACCAGCTGGAGGTGTGGAGATGTGGGTGTTTACCAGGCAGGGAGAGGAATGCAAATAGGTTATTGGTTGCATTATAGGAAATGTAGGATTCAGAGTTTTTGGAGCTTGACTCACATGAGGAACTAAAAGCCAGGATATCTTGGCCTCTGCTTCTTCTTTTTTTAAATCTGTCACTTGCAAGTCACCCAGTGTTATGGAACTGCGATACCAAGTTGCTGAAATAAGCCTTTAAAAAACAAAAGAAAGAGACCATAAAAAAGAGACACACGGTGATATACAAAACATAGACACATACTAATGAGAAAATACAAAATTATTATTTCAGGTTATATCAGTGTCCTTTCCTCATTACCTATTTTCTTTAGTTTCCTGGTTTTGGCTGAGACTATTACAAGTGAATTAGAAGTTTGTTCATACTTTGACTATGAGGGACATGGGTAAATTGCCTGACTGTGACATAGCAACATGTTACTGCTTCCCTTTCGGTTTTCACCCTCTGTCAAAATCTGGCATGGAAATGCTGAGATGATCAATTTTGACTTTTTTTCCCTGATCTCCTGATCTTCCTTTCCTCGCTCCTTTCCCGTTTCCTCAATCCCTATTTGTGTTGTTGACTGATTTAGTACAGAGGACGACAGAGGTCGTTCTGTAGCTGTTAGATGTTTTACATTCAACTGTGAGCAGTGAAATCATCTATAACAGCTAACTGTTGAGGAACTGAATCATACTGACACCTCCAGCTCCAAAATCCTTCAACAACACAAACTCTGCTCGCACTATAGCAAAAAAGAAAAAAACCCCACCTGCATGTGTACATAGGTATACTCACGCTTTGTGCATGTGACTTTTACTCTGAAAGGTAAACCACTGACTACTGATCAAATGGAGACACTTTACATCAATGCATGTGTGTGTTCGTGTGTGTGAATTTGAAAGTGACTCTATCCAAACATATGCATTACTTTCACCTTTGGGTGTCTCTTAATGGCTCTGTCATCTGACAGGAAGTAAATGAGATGTGACTTCCAGACTCTGACAGCTAAGTTATAAGTAGCTCAGCTACTGCAAGTTACTTGCTAAGTGAGGATATTTAAACAGGGAAGTGCAGACAGCACTGGAGTGAGACTCATAATGACCCTGCTGATTGCAATGCTGCTGACATCCTACTGTAAAAACATTAAACTGCAATAGGCTGGTCAAGGTAGCACCATACTGAACCCTGGATGTCCACTGGATGCAACTCCGTCACATCTTTGTCATGGTTCAAATGTCTACTGGAAGCATTTCAGAAGTGACATAATGACAGAAGTGACATAGTGACATAAGTGATCTTCAAGCAGTCTGTTTTTCAGCAGACACATTTCCAATATTGTTTAACTGTATGTATCTGTATTTCCTGAAAAGAGTATTAACAGAAGGAAATATGTAACATTCCTTCTTCTGCTTCATAGATTTCAGAGAAGTGACAGAAACAAATATGGAAAACTAGCATTGCTTTTGGTACATAAAGACACTAAGTTACTAATGAAAGACATGTATCATTAAATGTATCATTATCACTACAGATATGTACATACATTCAAGAATGAATTTCACACTTCAGAGGTGCGAGTTGCTCCAGTAAAAATACACCCAGTGTGTAAAGATAGTGAAGCAGAGAAAAGAGTCACAGCACAAACTGCAGTGTCAGAGTGTAATGGCAACTCCCACATGAATGATAGCGCAAAAATGTACACATCACTGGTTGAGGCAGAGGAGGTGACATGCAGATTGGAGACCATGCTGTGCCCTTAAGGAGTGGCTATGTTGTTGAAATGCCAAACTGTTGGTTTCAAATCACAGCGATCTAATGATAATGTAAGACTGTTGGTCAAATTTCATCCTTGTGTGTTACAGAGTTTGGGAGAAAGAGGAAGCTTTTGAGACACAACGACCTCAAATGATGTGACCAACGATTCCCAACCTCTGTAAATAAAGACTGTGATCATATCTGTTGTCTCTTCTGCTTCCCTTCAAACCCTCTGCCTGCACTACATTCTTCATTGTATTCCAACAACATTCAAGGCTTTTTTTTATTTAAGTGTTACAGTGCAAAGACAGAGTATATGCAAAAACATAAAAAAGAACATAAACATAAAAAAGAGAGTATGTGTCATGGGATGATGTATCTTGGAGATTTAACAGTAGTGCCTAATAAGTGAATATAATGGATATAGGTGTAAAGGGCAGTGTGTGGGTTGACATGGGTAAGGGCGTATGTGTGTAGTGATGCTGGCATGTCTGTATTGAGTGTGTGTGTATGTGTGTTTGAGTGTGGTTTGTTGTGGTTACGGGTGGTGTAGGGGGATGCATAACAGCCTCCACATACTGAGGCACCCAACTGGCAGTCCAGCATGTCCAGAGGTGGGTAGTACAGGTGGGGGCTGAAAGATTTCTCACTGGTTGGAATAGCTTCCAGATTTCCACTAGAGAGCCCATATTGTTTGGGGGGTGACCCAAAATGGGCAGCTTGCGGACCCTAAAGAGGGAGCCTGCCCAAGCTGGGTTTTCATTGTTGTAATTGTAATTGTAATAGCATTAAAAGTTGGATAACATATGAGACCAGACACCTAGGATGTGGATCTACTGTTGTATGGATCATACCTGACACACATACGGAACGAGACAAATTAAAAAATAAAATAAAACTAAAAAAAGGAGGAAAAAATTAAAATAAGTGGGGGTGTGGTAGTGCTGTAAAGGTGTGTGTGTGTGTGTGTGTGTGTGCTGTGTGTATGAGTTTTCCAGCCGCTGGAGGAGGAGGTTTCAGCTTTCCTTTATCAAGTTGATAAGTGGAAGCCAAGTTTCATGGAACTGTTCAGTATTCCTGTCTTGTCTTGTGGAAGTTGACTGTTCCATATTTGAATCATCTGTTAGTAAGTTTAGCCATTGTATAACTGCGACTTTGCTTCTGTCCATCCTCAGTTCAGTACTTTTTTATTGTTAATAAAAAGATTAATATAAATTGCTCATAAAAAGATTTGATGCTGATGGCTGACAGGTCTCCGAGTAAGCAGAGAGATGGTGTCTTTGGAATGCTGAGGTCAAAGATGTGGGGAGCCTTTTGGTGACCTCTGAGCAGAATGACTGAATGTGTGTACAGAGACAGAATGCATGGATGTGATTATCTATTTGATTGCACGTTGGACACTGGTTTGAGTCCCATGATGTGTACTTTATGTTTAGTCAGGTATGTTCTATGCAGGATCTTATATTGAATCTGTTGGATTTTATCACTGCCTGACATGTTGAATGTGTTTAAACATATATTTTGCCAGGATAGCTCATCAGAGTTGAGGTTAAGGTCAGCTGTCCATTCATTGGTTGGTATGGTGATGTGCTTGTTTGTAGTGCACAGGGTCTTATAGATATGAGAAAATAGTCTCTTATTGCTGACTGGAGTTTTACAAGCAATGTGGGATGACATATATATGATATGGATGGATATGGATGATATGGATTGGTAGGGCCCAATAATGAAAAAAAAAGAGTATTTGTGTGATAAAGAAGTGTCGATCTCATAAGCACCTCTCTCCCAGGGTGCTGAACTCTATCTGACCTGCTGAACTTGTTAACAGTCTCTGAAATTATGAATAAGCACAGTGAGCCACCAACAGCCATGCTAACGACAGTATTAGCATGTCTTATTGGGCACTCATATGACTCCACAACAGGGGCAGAGGGGCAAGCAGATGGTGTGCAAATGCAGTTTGAGGAATTAATGCTCCCATTGACTTACACTGACTTCTCCAGCACAGACACCATAAACTGACTCTCAATGGCCTTGGTCATCAGACCAAATAGCTGCCCATTGAAGTTAAAGAGCACCCTCACTGTTCCTGATTAAGCACATGATAGCATTAAGACAAGTCACTTTCATTTGAAAAGATTATTTATTTTATATCTGCTGACCAATTGTTTGATGTAAACAGCAATATTTAGTGCACACAGTCCCATATAATTTGAAATATGAAAGACTAAATGTCAGAAAAAGCTTTTTTCTGTATAAATGATTTAAAGGCTGATAACAAATAATAATATAGTAATATTGTTAGCTGTGTTGTAACAACTTATTTTTATTTTAAATGTAATGATACAATAACTTAAGCTGTTGTGTGGATATTGTTATTACTAAAGCTGGATAAACACTTTCCACATTGAGTTTAACAACAGTCCCTCTGAACATATTAATGGGGTCAGTTTTGATTTACAGCTCTGTGCTGATTTCACTTGTTGTGTTGTATGTTGTCAGGCCTCGATGCGCTTTAATTACATAATTTAATATTTAATACATTAAACTTGAATGAAAGATTGATACTTTTAATTTGAGGACATGTTACATTTTGTTGGCAAGTGACCATGGTATAATAGGATTAATTCCCTCCACATTTGGACCTTCCATGATGGTACATGATTGTAATCGATTTCATGCTTCGCGTCGGGTGGTTCTTGGCCTTCAGTCATCAATTACAATCATGGAACACATAACTTGTACACTCTGGTATTATCCCTTACACTAGAGCAACAATGGGAAGGTTCACCGTGTCTCATCACTGGATGGGAGATGACTGCACTGGAATCATGTTCACATTGTTTCATTTCATTCCCTGTGATAGCAGTGACTGCCTTGAGCAGAAGCGTTGCAGTGGCGATGGCATTACTAGAAAATATAATTTCAACTCTTTCTTCAACTTCCTTCATGTTTTCTTCACTGTCAACAATCTCTACATCAGAAACTTGTACTAGAGAACGAAGCAGTGGTATCTCTGTAGCCTCTGTAGTGCAGATGTGTAGTTACATTTTTAATTAGGTGCACTTCAGCTACAGGATAGCTAAAGCAGCTAGATGCATAAGCTCTGAAGCTACTAGAACTATAGATCTCCTCTAACCAATTCAGCAACGTTCTTAAGTGTTTTAGATAAGTATGAGTAAAACTAACAGTAATCATTTTGTTTATAGAGGTTATTTATCTATAACAAGCATTTTGTTTGTCTCTATTTGAGTCATTATGCCAGTGCTTTGATCAACTTTTCTATGAGTGAAAGCATAGTATTAAGCTTTATTAAAGATTTTAAGGTAGCATAATGCCGCCACCACCTTTGTTAACCCGGTCTGGTCAGGTGTCAGAGGCACGAGGATATTGACTACAAAGACAGGTATAGGGTATGAAAATGCATTCAAATAAAATGTGAAGCACAGGATTTACAAAGAGTTGGCTGTTAGAAAGCATTGCATTGTTAAAAGAGAAAAGAAAGAGAAAATAAAAGAGAGACACACAAGATGAGATGGTAAACACACATTAACCTCAGGAATATTTCCAGCTTTCCACAATTTTAATTTCTTTACTTTTAAGTATCCAAAAATTCCCTGTTCCTGAGGAGATCCCAAACCAAACTATGTTAGGAGTTTCTCTGGAATTCAGTCTTTGTACTAAGCTAAAACCACTGTAGTGAATTCATAGAGATGAAATGAATCTCATTTGACACACACACAAACACCTTGCTCATGTACTGTTCATGGCAACAAAGTGGTTTGGTGTATAAAAGTGCTGCCTTCAATAACACTACTTCACTAGCTATTACAATGATTTACTCTAGACCATGTTCAGTCCAGAGGATCTAATTGAAAGCAAGCTGGTTTCAAACCTCTTTGAACACTGTGTTGTAAATTCACTACAATGGTCACAAATTTAGAGAAAATGGCCATGGCCATGCAAAGTTTTGTCTCCATTGGGTGATGGTGAACAATGGAGGGAAGCCAACGCTCTTTAGAATGAGGAGAGGAGGCAAAGTTCAGAAAAGTTCATTCACATCGTTCAAGGGCTGGACCAGCGGGGATAGGATGGCCGGACATAAAGGTGTCAGCTACAATTTACTATTACAATTTGGCCATTAAGCTGAAACTGTTATCAACAGTGACTTACAATAAGTAACAGTTGAATAACAGTTCAGCATTTGTGGATCCAATAATCGCAAGTAGCACAGTAATAAACAAGGGCCAGGGACAACAGTACAATGCTACGAAGTTGACGTGGAGTGGAGGGAGGCTGGGTGTAAATCAGAAGGGCACCAGAAAGAGGCCAAACAACATGTGCCAGTAAAGCTGCCATTAACCTGAAGAAACACTGGCTAAGTGAAGACTTTTATAAAGTGTTACAAATACACGCAATCAAAATGTTTCATGTTGCTGATTAGACTGACAACACTTTAGAACATTCACTGTCAATCTGTGGGTTCACATGCACTCAAGTAACCAGGTTACTTGGACAAAACAAGGATATGCAGGGAATCAGAGGACCTAAGTACATGCACTGTAGTAACCTGGGGCCTCATTTATGAAAGGCTACGCACAAAAAAGTAGTGTAAACGGGGGTGAAATGTGCGTACGCATCTTTCACCGCAAACATTGTGATTTGTAGAAAAATTCTATGCGAAAAAAGGTACGCCTTTCTATGCATCCTTTCACCCATGTGTAGAGCTCACGCAAAGTTTTTCAGACATGGAATCAGCAACACCCGATGGTGAGATCACGAAATAAAGCTCAGTTCTCAGATGAAAAAACACAGATGAAATATAAAACGCACATGGTGAGGTGGTGAATTCACATTTACATTTAATTTCACTTCATATCACATGTTACTTATAGATCCACTTTATCATAAACATTCAAACCAGCAGAGTTATTTGTGCTAGTGAGCCAGAACTATTCAATTAGCACTTTTCAATTGTAAAAGATAGAAGCCAACTCAAATCTCAAATCAAATCCCGCTCAGTATTTCATCATTTCATCATCCCCCACCCCCGGAGCACAGAAGACAGGGCCAGACTGTAGCTGCTGACACTCGTGGTCAGTAGTGGAGCACTGCAGCTGTTGAAATGCCTGGATGATGCCAGGATGTGGCAAGATTCAGGAAAGTCTGGCTTGCCTTTCCCTGATAATAAGTGTGAATGAGTCCTTTTCACCTCAACCAGGTTAACTAGGCTAACTGATGAAATGATCATCATCGGCTGTAGAAATCCAAGATAACATCAAACAGCATTAAAGACCTGCAGAACAAAGAGTCAACAGTTTTCAATAATATTTTCTAATACTGTGCATAGTAGCATGTAGTTTTCATTGTGTGTAAAATCGCAGCAGTGAACACGACTGTGCTGTCACTGGAGACGCCGCGGTGGCTGCCCCACACACTCTGCCTTCTCCAGTCACCTCACCTGGCACATCTTCACCACCTGCACATATGAACTGTGTAAATTAGCAAAGTCTGGAAATGAAGCCAGTGACAGCTCTCACACAATCATTACACTCTATATCCTCATTATGAGACCTAATCATAACGCGGGCCAAGTTCACCACAACAAAACTTCAGTAAATAAATAACCAAACAAACAAAATAATCAAACTTCCATTTTCAAATGATATCCCAGGGTGGGAGATACCACTGATTGTCGTGATCATTTTGGTGAGGTGTGAAGTGTCGAGGTGAGTCCATCTGATTGCTGTAAACATATAAATGCTGTGGTGACACTCGTGTGTAATGCTGCATGATGGATGCATTGCACTGGCACTGCTAGAGCACTACGTGAATGGAAGAATTAGGAGGGGACGAGTGTTCAGCAGGGTCATCTCTGTGCATCAGTATTCATGAGGTGCTTTGGTAGGTGCACGGTTTTATAGATCTGAATATTTTCTTGCATACGTAGAGTCTGAGGTTTGTGAGGACACAATGTTTTAGGATGGAATCTATGCTGAGTTTTATAAATGAGGCCCAGATCACTGTGAATCTGCGTCTACATGCAGCAGATCAGTAACCAGATTTCTGCCCTACCACTGACCTTATTTTGGAACCATGACCTACTGATTTTAACTGTATCAGCTGGTCAGTCTTGACTTTTTTCTCTTTTTTTTGGCTGTGTTGCAGCAGACTGACAGTGCAGTCAGACAGACACATGGAGCAGAGCATGAATCCTGTATTAAGGTAACCAGGTTTCTTGTTTGCATGACATTTAAGAAATCAGCATTCTGGAGGACGATGACTGTAACCCGGTTACATAAGTGCTTGTATACACATTAAATGTTTTACAGTTGATTGTTCCAATAACATGGTAATCTACAACACAAAGGTAAGGGAAATCAGGTTTTATATGCAAAAAGTCAGCTCTAACCACTAAAATGAGGTGGGATATCAACCAGGAGGTGGCTAGCCTATCTTAGCATAACGACTGGAAGCAAGGGGACACAGCTAGCCTGGCTCTGTATAAAAAATACACCTACCAACACCTCTAAAGCTCACTCATTAACAAGCTGTAGCGATTCTCACTTATTCTGAGCTTGGTCTTTGTGGCATGATATCCTGGCAGGATATGACTGACAGTTGATCGGACCAATAGAAGAGCAGCAGAGCCACAACACACAGAACCACTGCCCCTAGAACATTCGTCCATTTACAAGGTCCAAGCTCAGAAAAACTGAGGAGCACAAAACTAAGACGAGCAAAGAAAAATGTGAATTGCAAAACCAAAACTGAGAAACTCAAATAAAAAGAGAGACAATACAATCACAGTAAAGCTGTGATTTTGGATGCAAATCACATTTCTCTGCATTTCACAATGTAGCTCTCGTCATGTTTTGGAATGACAGTAATTTTGGGTTGCAGTTATTGTGGGATAGTTTGAGATCCCATACTTCTTTACATTTTTATCAATGGACAAAATTAATCCCATACACTTAGTAAGACTTTGTATGTTTCAGGCTTTCACCACCCAGATCATCTGATCATCAGCTGATCTCTTTACCAGCTTAACACACATTCTTCGCACAAAGTGGTCTATTGTAACACCCAGATCCACACTTAACTGCTGCTCACCACAACATAAACACCTTCAACAGTAATCCATTAACTGTTATCCTAAATGTGAGGGAAGAATTTTATCTCTGACCCTGCAGTAAACGTGTATCCATGCTACTGGCCTACTTCCACTGGAGGTCTATACTGATTCAGTGCCCTGAAACTGAACTGAACAGTATGAACTCTGTTTCACCCTCTGTCTGCTCATCTGCCAGGGTCATCAGGCCTCTGCTTTGCTTTCCCTCCTTCTATGGATTCCAGATTTCTCTCCTATTTTCCTTTTCTTCTCACAACTTATTGATTCTGTAAGGATAATGGAATGTGTGTGTGTGTGTGTGTGTGTGTGTGTGTGTCAGGACCACCCACCCTCTGTGTTCAGAGTAAATACATTAACTGTCATCAGCAAACTTTACCTGGTGTTTTCAAGCAAACCATAAAGATCTGCTCTTTATCTCATCATTTCCAAACACAGTCATACCGATCATTAATGTCTTTATTTAAACCTTTTGTTTTCATTATATTCTATATTTATTAATGTGTTATAATGAAGTTGTGATTTCAGATCAACAGTACTGCACTAAACCTATTTGTTCAAAATAAAGGATAAACATGTTCGTAAATAAATAGTTCCAGCAAGTCATGTTGACATTTCTTGTTGAACTCCACCTATTTACCATTGCACCCCGTGACACTGTCAGACTCACAATGGACAGTTAAAAAGCTTCGATGCAGGAGAAGCAGAGATATCGTCTTTTTTAGTCCTCACATTCTTCTTCCTTGTCAAATCCTGGCACCTAAATTACCCACAATGCAACCCGACCACCGACAGTTCAGAGATTTGGGTATCTCATGCTAGTAGCAGCTAATGTAGTGAATCACTAGCCTGCAGCATAGATGGAGCGGNNNAGCCAGACCAGGTGTTTCCCCCTGCTTCCAGTCTTTATGTTAAATTAGGCTAACCTGACTCCAGCTCTGTGTTTCACAGAGACATGTGAAGTACAGACACTCCCCACAAAAAAGCAAATTAGTGTATTTCCCAAAATGTTGACATATTCCTCTGATACATTACAGTTTAACCCTTCAATTTAAATGAAATGACAAAAACCGAGATTCTCCGCAAAACAGTTTTATTAAATAAAAAGCCCATACAATAGACCATTAAGTCACTTAAATAAGTTTGGGTAAGATACAAAAGTTATATAAACAGACTCTACATTACATATGTACATAATCCTATTGATACACCTCTCAGCTGATGGAAGTGTTCCATGTCTGTGTATAGTGCCTCTCGTTTAGTTGGTTCATATCTTAAAATATATATTATATACAAATCCAATGTATTAACATCATGATATAAAATGTAAAATATGTTCTTAAGCCATCTACAATATGTACAATTTAAGTCATGCCAAAAAATTCCACATTGACACAAGCAAAAGATCAGAATGACTTCTCTGTTCATGTGTAAATGCACCTGAGTGCTTCCAAACAAGTACCTTGATTATACTGTAGTTCACCTGTGGATTTGGAGGTAAAACACAGATGATTTGAGACTTTTGGGAAACATCACATTTCATTCTACACTGTTTTCAGGAAACACGACCCCTCGTAATCTCAGTTTAATTTTGTACATAGCTGGTAAACTTGGTGGGCAGATTGTCTACAGGATAGACAGTAGGTCCTGTTTTCATGGTGGGTGGTCCGTTTAAAAGAGTCCAGTGACACTTTGTGACCACTTCCACCAAGAAGATCTTCAACAGGACCTTAGCAAACTCCTTCCCCACACACATCCTGGAACCCCCTCCGAATGGGATGTACTGGAACCTGGAGGAGTCGGCGGAGAGTTTCGTCATGAAGCGTTCCGGCTGGAAGTCTTCCTTGTTGGGGAAGATCTCTGCAACATCATGGGTGTCACAGATGCTGTAAATGACGTTCCAGCCTTTGGGAATTTGGTAACCCTGTAGTCGTGAGGAGAAATGATCGGTAAGCAGACAGTTTGATACAAGTTCAGTTGCGTTTCTGCAATCTCCCATTTACACATTTATTTAGTTCACAGAGGTCTCTGTTAACTTACATTGAGTTCAAAGGTCTTGAGGGCCACTCTGAAGCCTCCGGGAACAGGAGGGTTGATCCTCAGAGTCTCTTTAATGACACAGCCGGTGTATTTCAACTGCTCCAAGGACTCGATGTTCAGATTCTGGAGGTCCATCCCCTGCTCCTCCTGAAGACAGAAACAAACAGGCATGTAAGCAGAAGTGGGAGACAGTATTGACCAAAGTGTAATGATAGTTGGTGAGGAATGGGATAGTGCTATTTATTCATTTCACCAAGACTGATATCAGAATAGTGATTTTGTATGACAGCAATAACAACAATCTAACCATACTTCACTTGTTTACTGTAGGTTAGCATGTACTAGCAAGTATAGGTGATACTAACCCTGCTGAGCATTTTAATATAGTAACATATTACAGTAGATATTGCCAGGCGCTTTCCCCAAAATTCCTAAGATGCTTAAGGATACTCAGTCCACTTACTAGCTTTCCTCAGGGTTTTCCACTGCATCTCATGGTCTTCCCCAGCAGATGGAGTTTGCTCAGTTGTCATAGCGATAGCTCAGATGTCATCACCTGAGCCAAGAGTGACAACTGAGCAAACTTCATTTGCTGAGGAAGACCATGAGATGTGGTTGAAAGCTCATGAAAATGAGTTACTACTGTTTGGGAGGTCAAGAATGACGTTTTCCTGCTCATGCTTAATGATTAAACGTGATCGTTCACTGAATTCATTTTTCTTAAAATGATTACGTGAATGGGATGAATTTAAAGTTACACCAGCTGGTCTGTCAGACATAAAAACTAAATTGCAGCAGCCACTATTAAAGGTGTTGGAACAGCAACTTAAAGAACTGAAGTTGTACAATGTTAATTACCTTGTCCATCAATTCCTGCCTCAGTCTATCTACAACTTCAGGGTTCAGGCCCAGGAACATGACCAGAGAGGTGGCTGTGCTGGCAGTGGTTTCATGGCCCCCAAACAACAGCTCTGTAGCAGACTCCTTAATGGCCTGGAAACAAAAATGTAGACACAGAATTAGTTCATGCCCTCAATCAAAACAATGACTTCTAAGAAGGATGGAAGACACTTAAGATTTATTTTTCATATGTAATTTGACAAAGTAGATGTGATCGTGTCACTACCTGCATGCTGAATGGTTCCCCGTTTTTCCTGCTGCTGTCTATGAGCTGCTGCAGAGCATCTCTATGTTTGGACTCCTTGTCTGACTCCTGCACCTTCTTCTTGATGTTCTCCTCTATTTTGGAATGGATGAAGTTCCTCGCCTTCAGACCCTGGATGGCAGGAGGTGAAGGGATGGACAGAGGAGAGGATTTAAGGGAGGTGGAAAGGATGTTTCCAGATGGTTCATTTCGAAATTAGATCCACATGTTTAGAGCTTAAAAAAAAAAAACAGAGCGTGGCTACATGAAGATTATGTGCTTACCCTATACAGTCCGCTGAATGGCACATCAATGGGCAGAGAGAACAGATTCTTGATCATTTCCTCAAAAGCTTCCACCAGCTGCTGCTCGTCTGTTTTGATCTGCTCCAACTCGAAGCCCAGCAGGATCCTCATGGCTATGCGGAACATCAGCCTCTTCATCTCCGGGTAGACCAGCACACAGGAGTCCTTGGCCAGCCACTCCTTCACTGCAGCCTGCACCTCTTCCTGGATGACGGGGATGTAGAGCTCCAGAGCCTCACTGGAGAAGGCTCGCATGATGGCCTGGAGAAGGGCAAGAGGGAGGAGGAGAGGGAGGGGTTAGATTTATCAAAACAAAAAGGTTCATGCATCTAGTATTATTTACCCAAACTGGATTTCTGAGTAATGACTGACAGGTTACTTTTTGGCCAATGTGCTCAATTAGCAGATATGGAGACGGAGTAGATGTTATGTTGTCTTAGTACACTGCAAAAACATTTCTTTATCAACCCATTTGTCAGACAGGTTCAAATATTCTAACTGCACAAGCATATTTTCCCACTTGTTTTAAACAAATAAGGTTTATAGGATCCAGTGATCATAAATGACTCTGGATACATTTTGTTTAGTGTGATTCATTATCAGACACAGTCCTGACAAGATGAATCATTATTTAATGAATTTTAACACTTGTGTTCCTTTGCAGTCAAGATATTTGCTCCTCAGTTTTCTGATAAATATGCAGCCAAATCTACATGTACTTCACGTGGACCACAGTGCCACAGGCTGGGACATATTCATCTACCTGGAAAGGACAATGTGTCAATAACAGAAAAGTTACTGGCACTTTTGGACTGTCATGAGCAAATGAGATCTCCAAAGCAGATAATCCACTATGATGTTTAGGTTTCACATCCCATTGAAAGTAAAGCAAGGAGGGTTTAAAGTTTTAACTTACTTTTTTCTTGCTCTTGTGTTGGGCTCCGTGCACGTTCGACAGTGTGTCCGAGCCCAGGATGGTGCGCACAGAGGCGGGCCACTGTGCGGACACGAGCTTGTGCTCCCCCAGCAGAATCTGCCTGACGTTGTCCGCTCCGGTCACGCGCACCGTGGGGTTTCCGAAGAGGTGTGTGCGGTAGATGTAACCGTACTTCTGCCGCTTCATCCGCAGGAACTTCCTCCTCTGCAAAACACGGACACGCACACAAACCAGTACAGAATGATGAGTAAACAGTGATGCAGCTCGTAGACCAAACACATGTAGACGTGCAGGCACTGCGATCAAAACAGACACACAGCGCAGAAACTGGAAAGTCAAGAAGAATCAATATCTGAGTTTAAAATGAATCAATATTACTGCGATGACAAATTATCACAGATTATCAATAAGTCTTAAAAACTGAATTTAGCCGCCTCATGATGGTAGACTTTAATTTAAATTGCACATTTGCTTCAATTAAATACAATCTTTAACCCTGTAGGTGCCAGAAGCGCCTCATGGAAGCGCACTAAGTTGAAAGAAAGTCCTGTTTAACAAGATGAAAACAGATAAAAGCAATAAAAAAGTTCGCGTTTCCTCAGAGTGTCTGGAGCATCCTTATCCACGTGTCAACATCAGGCATCATAAAGTGTTTACCTGGAGGATGAGCTGCAGCGTCTCTCCAATGAAAGGTAAACCCATGGATCCGGGGGGCAGCGGGCTGGGGCAGCTCGGGTCTCTGCCTCGGATCATGTAAACCTCCCACAGCTTCAGCGCGACCAGAAACAGCAAGATGGGAAGCACGATGGTGCACAGGAAGGTGGCAAGTAGTGTGCTCAGAGCCATGCTGCAGCGGCTTCTGTGGCAGACAGCGTCTTGTTGGAGAAGTGGTGCAGTTCAGGTGAAGCTCTGTCAGCTACGGAGGCTCCAAGCTGCTCACCCGGCGCTTTTATAGACTGCCAGGACTGCGGGCAGCCTGTTACCTTCTCCTCCCTCAGATAAATTAGTTCACTCAAAGTTCATCTTTAATTGTGGGTGTCGCTCGGCCCCGCCTCCCGCCTGTACTGGCTCACTTGCCTCACCATTTGTTCCGAGGGCCGCATCTTTAATCCCTACCTCCTGTTGCACGCAGACAATCCGCAGCGGATTTCACTGAGAAAAGGTGATGATTCCCTCCGAGACAATGGAAACGCGTCCCAAGACGCCTTTGTTGGCAATAAGGCAGCTAGTTTACACACTCATTACCTTGGTTTAAGCCCCGCTTGTAGGATCAGTAATCATGCCTGCAGGGCGGCCTGCATTCAAGAGCAAAAAGCTTTTAAGCAGCACATTTCAACTGCTTCACAAAATGGAAAAGAGGCTCCGGGTTGAAGAATGTCTTAATCCCTCTCCCTGTGGGTCTCACCGGTGCCACTCACAGTTAACCCTACTTCTCATTTGATTTGAGCTCCCTTTACAGGCTGCGCCTTTATAGAAATAGTTTTAGATGCACCTTACTGTCGATGTTGTGAAATTTGTAATTCTCTATCACATTTCACCACGTGGCTATGATTATCCCTCATGATGTATCAGTATAACACACAGGCAGGGAAACGACTGAGAGATGAAATGATGATTAACACCTCGCTGCCCTCTGCTTGACTGTTTACAGATTGAACCTCTTCCTAATCTAGAAGAAGACTTTAACCTGCTCTCTCTTTCCCTCTCTCTCTCCGTATGTGCCTGTGTGTGTGTGTTATAAAAATGATATCTCTCTCAGCGGGTTCAAGCTTGGGTCAACACACACGTGCACGCACACGCACGCAGGGTTATCCCCGGGCTACCCGCATGAAGAGTAAACACCGAGCAGAGAAGGCGCTCATCAGCGAGTCACCACATCCTCACTCTGCGTTTGGACTCTTGTTTTTACGACCTGCCATAACGTCAGGACGTGAGAGTGTGTGTGTGTGTGTGTGTGTGTGTGTTTCTGTGTGTGTGGCAGGGCCAATCGGCCAGTCAGAGTGAGACAGCTCGGCTGCTGCTTTTACAACGACACATGCACAGATCCGTCTGTTCTGGCTGACTGTGTGCGTTTTTAAAAGAGATTTCCCCAAGTCCCCCCACCCACCCACACACACACACACACACACACACACACACACCACCACCCCCACCCCCGGTGGGAAGGCACGGCAACTGTCACTATTCCAGCCACACAAAAGCCTGGACATATAATCTGATCTCCCATCATGGATGTGAAATTCCATGACTTTTCCTTTGACTTCCTGCTGGTTACCAGCAGGGCTGTAAGGACACTGGGGCCACATGTCCTCTGTTTTTCTGGGAAAGGTTTCAGCAACCTGGGGGGAGTTCACATTCTACAACGAAAAAACTTGGTGGGTATTTACAGACTGATTCCAATCTTTTTAGACTCAGTGGGCTATTTGACTAATTTTAGGTACAATAACAAAATAAACAAATGAATGATTTCTTATTTCTGTTCCTAGCAGCATGGGGAATTAGAAAATCCAAAATCCAGTCTTGGAAACAGTATGTAGACCTTTATTTTGGCAAATAAAACAGTAAGACTTTATTTTGTGGTATTATTTTGTGTTATTTTTGTTTCTTGGAAGTAACTGTGTAATGTGGTACTAACCATACAGGACAGACAGAGTATGTTTTGAGACAGTTAGACTTTAGGTGAGTTTATGAGCAGTTGTTTAAGAAATTCCAGTTTTCAGGGGTTTCCTTAAAAGAACAGCTCCATTAAAATGCAACTTGCAGAAAATATGACTGAGCAGCTACATTTGAAAAATCTAAATAATAATTAAAGAAATGGAGACTTTCTTTTGGGTGTCTGTGCTATAAAGGGGGTGGAGGGGGCTGGGGGTTTGTCTCATGACCTCAGTATTTCTAATATCCTCCTACATTAACCTCTGGCTTCCATTCCAGTCGGGTGTTTAATGTGATGATTGTGTAAGTTGAAAACTCATTCTTCTTTATGTTTCTAAGTGATCACTATGTAAAACTTCCCTGTATTCACACACTTCCACAGGTAATTTATTAAAGCACCCGATATTTCCTTGCTGGAATACATCTTAGAAAATGAGGCATTTGGTCTGAATAGTTATTTTGACTACACAGTATTTTCATCTGATTGAAGGAATGTTTATGGGCAGAGCAGAGCTCTGACAACTCTGAACATGACAATAACAGTAAAGGACTAGTGATAAAATATGACCTATTCATGATGTTAATGTATGTACTTTACAGTATACAGGCCACTGAAAGCTGAACACAACATCAGCCACAATATTAATGTACAAATCCTTGTTTACTGTGTGTGTTGGGACAGATGACAGGTGATGCATGTTCAGGGTGAATGGGTTTCCAGGTGGTCATGCTGTAACTGGTGAGTTATTCTCATCACCATGTGAATGTGTGAAATAGGATTCTGCTGTTCAGGTGTGATAAAGCATGGAGGAGGAGGGAATGGGTGGGTGAAGGGAAGTTCAAGTGTAAAGAATGATTCCTAGGTCTACACCTCACCACGCTGCTCCACAGAGTCACTGAAAACCTGCTGATCGCCTGCTGGACTCCACCTCAAGACTGACCTGAAATCTATACCTTCACTGCTGTCACATGTACAGTATACAGTTCATACTGTATGCATAGATGTGGCTGTAAAGGTACACTTTAATTGCAGCTGAAATATCCCAGTTGTGTTTTTACCTCGGTCCATGAGTCCATACAACACTTAAGTCCAAATACATGTATCCTGCTCCATCGTCAGGTCAAAAGCTTCACGTATAGATTGGAAGTATCACAATCTAATTGGCATCAGATGTAAAAAATGAGGGGAAAATGACACAAATCGAAACTGAAACAACAGGACTGCAGTATAATAAAAGGGAGCCCCAAAACTGACAAAAGACAATAAAAGAATATCAGGCAAGTCAAAAGTAGAACTGAAAACACCAATAAATAATAGATAATAATAACAGAGTGTAAAAAGCAACACAAAGCTTTATGCTTTAATCAGTTGGTAAAAAAAGAGAAAAGCTTTTTATCTTTTCATTTCTTTTATTAACTTATTTGAGGTAAAGGAAAAAATAAAAAGCTTTTAAGTTCCCCTTTTTGGCAGTCCTTTAAAATATACATTTACAGTGTCATTTCATTGTAGAATCAGGCACCAATAAAATACTTATTGGTTCCTACTGGTACGTAAATGTAGCTACAGCGGAAGAAAACAACACTTTGGGGAACAAGACAGTAACAGTGGGCATTTCAGGAGAAACAAGACAGATTATACTGTAAGTATTTTGTGAATACTGAGTACCAATACTGTATTATAAAGTTTCAAGTTCTGCTCTCCATTTGAATTCTTTAACTGTGTTATTGATGAATTCAGTTATATTTTGACTTGTCTGATCCATCCATAGAATTGAATGTGAGTTACTACATTGTAAAAAGTACAGTCCCTCTGACATATATTACAGTACCTATCAGTTGTCACTGAAACTGTAGTTAAATATAGTACCTGAGTAGTTACTTTCCATTTCTGTAGTGATGATGAAAGCTCAGGTAGCTGTCTCTGCTCCAGAACCACTAATGATACACTGATGATGAATTCACTGTCTGTGTGTTTACTGTTATCACTAGAACACGCAGTTCAATAACACACACACACACACACACACACACACACACACACAGAGCGCGCAGTCAGCACAAGTGCCGCTGCGCGTGATTGTATCTCCGTCAGCTCGCGCGCTGGCTGACCTGCTTGTGACCCTGACATCTCGGTGAACTCTCGCGCGCAACCAAGTTCACTGGCCGTCAAACAGAGAGACAGAGGCACGCAGGGAGAGAGACACACAGAGAGAGAGAGAGAGAGAGAGAGAGAGAGAGACACACACACACACACACAGAGAGAGAGAGAGAGAGAGAGAGAGAGAGACACACACACACACACACACAGAGAGAGACACGCAGGGAGAGAGACAGAGAGAGAGAGAGAGAAAAGAGAGAGAGTGTCATTTAATGCCCTGAAGACAATTGATCTGTTCAAATATCAATATCAAATAATTGTTGAATAATTTAATTCTTGAGGCAGTTGTAACAGTTAACACACAGGGATTTCACACTTTCTTGTACTGCCAGTTTGGCTTCAATTAAAAGTTAACATGAAGGATTTGGGGTCCCTGTGAAACTGGGTCAACACAGGGCTGGTCCACGTTTTTTGGGGGCGCTGTTGAATTTGACCCCCAAACGGCCACTCAGTCACCATGCCTAAATTGTGCAGTGTACAGACCACACAACATTAATGTAAGAAGGAACTGAAATGTATACTGAGTTCTTGTATATAAAACAATTGAATGAATGATAAAATTAGTGGCATGAAGAACACGTGTCAGTAAACCAATGGAAGGTGAATGGATGGAGCATTCACCTTCTGTCAACTGTTTCCATCAGGGATGGAAATTCATTTATATTAGCAGATCAAACGACAACGTGTAATGTGAAAGGTCTGCAGTTCCCCTCAGCTCTACAAAACCTTTTAGCAACTTTCAGCTCCTTGTTTGGTTTTACGGTCTGTAACTTAACTGTTCTGTTCACTTTCATCACTCTCAAAGTGTCGTTTCCAGCAGCAGCAGGCAGTGTTGTTTTCAGTAAAAAAGCTCTAAAAGCCCACTGTACACTAGCTACTCAGCACCAGACAGCAGACAGTCAGACTAGCTGCTGAACATGGTGGAGCATTTAGCAGCTTGAGACCGATATTCTCAGGAATTGGTGGAGACCAAACCAGAGCTAAAAAGAAAGTGGATATTGGACTTCTATTCATCAGGTGGACACCAACACGACTCCAAATGAATGCTAATGTTTCTCTGGGTCTGCTGGATGTATAAATATAGGCAACTGTTTGCTAGCATGTTAACCATATTAATTTGATCTATAGGGTGATAATATGTGAGTGTTGTGTTTACAGTGCAGATTGAATGATGCATTTAAACTCATGCCACTTGGTGTCCCTGCTGTGAGTTATGGAAGAAAATGTCAAAAATGTTACAACTGCCCATGGTCTCCACTAATATCACTGTCATGACTCTTCCTGCTGATTTACAACACATTTTACTGCTCTTCTTGACTTGTGGGATATGTAGTTTGAGGCGCAGATCTAAGGTGCATTCCCAGCGGGAGGAGGTCCAAGGGAGTGTCAGGTTCCTGGTTCAGCACGAGGTCGCTCACTGTTGGTGCACTGATGTCACCGTCTCTCAGTGTCTCTGTGTCTCACTCACTAGGTTTCGATTCAAATGGAGCACATTCTTACAGTTTACAAAACAATGTCCAAAGAAAATGTGAATTTAATGCGTTTCCATCCACGTCTGTGGAGAAAGATGAGACACTTTGTTGACCTTCCCCTGTAAATCTTTATAGATTTCCCACCTGTAGTTATAGATGGGTCATGCCAATCCAATTCAGTAAAACTGTAGTGTTAATATTCCTACTCTCTCTTGTGCTGTACATTACACATAAACATGACACTGCTGTCACTGGAAAAGGTAACAAAAGGATTAAAATGCATCAGTGCTCATTGATGAAAACTAGTGATGTTGTAATGACAAGAAACCATGTCAATATGCTGTATAACATTATCTGATACAGACAGCGGCGAAGCAGATGCTGCAAAAACCGCCTGTACAACAGTCACCAGCCCTCGCCACCATACTAATGGTAGTCTCAAACTTCTCCAAGATGAACGTGAAACTCAAACACCACTTATGCCTTGAATAATTTGGGCACTAAAAAAATCCCAGGCAAGTGATTTTAGTTTTAGTTCCCTACTCGTTTTCTTTTACAAGCTCACGGGATTCATCCTCGGATTGGCTGGAATATTCCATACAAGCAGACGCTGCATTCTGCTATCCTTGTCACATGTTTCGGTCACCTGCATGACCTTCAGACACCACTTTTACTCATGGGTGTGTTATAAGAACTGGATACCGGATCCGAAGAGGCTCCTTTTCAGTCCAGTAAGAATTGCTCTCCTGGCGCATACGCCAAAAAAGTTTCTAGCTTCTGGGTTCACTTCTGGGGTATGTAGCCCACTGAATATGCACAGTAGTGTTAATCCCATCATGCCTCTGGCCCAGCTGGGCTATGTGAATGAGCGGTGATACAATACAATACAAAGAGTAATAATTGACCATGTTTATAGCTAGAGGTGTCCTGTCAACAGTTCTACAGATGTCTCTTTAACAGTGGTGGTCTATGGGGAAAATGCTTTTTGGGCCACAGGGGGCCGTAAGATACCATACATTGCTTCAACCACCAGTTACATTTAGTTGTTGTGCATGCTTTGTCAGCTGAGCAGACCGTGACTGACTTCTTCAATGTGTGCAACTTGCTTTACAAATTCAGCGGAGAGCCCCTGGTTGCACTTCACTATGAGGGTGGCAGTTTAAAAGGCCTGCTCAGCCAACGGTGGACAAGTCACCTTGTTACTGTCTCCATTATTTTGAAGTCATTTGAGGACATATCCATGCTACTGGGAGAGTTCAATAGCACTCAAACCCACAGAGCAGACGTGCAAATTGAAGCTGCGGGACTGCTATGGGCCACGTCCAAACCTAGCTCCAAGTTCATTGCACACTTGGTGCACAAGATTCTGTCACTCCTCAACTCAGTGAACAGGCCACTCCAGTCAGAAGATGTGGATCTGCTCACTGCTGTACACCTGGTTTGGAAAAAATGCAGTGACTCGACAGAGACCGGCAGGCCAAGAGGAGGTGAACACAGCTTTTCAACAGTATGTAGAAAAACGGTGCCTCCCACTATCTTAAATAACTTGATGGTGAGTTAAAGAATTGTCTTAAATGCCAGATTGTAATTGTGAATTTAATTTTGTCATATTGATTTGGAATTGAGAAGACGAGTGAGAGATGTTTTGAGAGATGTTTTGTTTGTTTTAAGCTGTCTGTGCAGATGCATAGTTGTGCTTTTTAAATCCAAAATGGCCACATACTACTTGTTACACTCATTTGGATCTTTCAGGGAAAAAAGTGTTAGCTCAAGGTAGCCAATACGATTTGAGATTGCAGAACTGTTACTGTGGTGTCTTTCTTTCATGTTTATTACAGTCAGTCAGTCCCCCTCCTATAAAAAATAAAAGGGGTACTCCAGTGGTTTTATACTGCACTTCCTTAAAGTTGGGGGACTGAAAAGACAGACTGGAAGCAACAGAGGGTGAGATATCCTGACCTTTAGTCTTTAGCATGGATCAAACGATGGATCTTATTTGCCATAATGTAACTGAATCGTGTCTTTCATTAGACCCTTTTTGTCTCCTTGATGACTATTTCTTTCAGACACCACACCTCCAGTTTGTAACACAGTCTGTTTTTGAACATTTTACAACACATTCATAAGTCTCAAGTCAAAGTTGATCATCAGAGTTATTTTTTCACACTTTGGAAATCTCCTCCAGAGCCACAGCAGATATTATAGAGGCTGAGTATACTCCTTGTGACGAGTTAACTGAACTTTATGTGTAAAATTGTTGGAGTTGTAGTCAAGAACTACAACAAGAGGAGAACCTGGAACCGTGGCTAAGAGAGGAAGCTTGTGTAGTTTACAATATTTGGAAACTATTGAAGAAGGTTCATTAGCTTTGAGAAGATAAAATAAGACTGACATACTGTAACACTATAATAGTGAAGTCTGTGTGGAGGTCAGACCATGTGAATGTGTTCCTGCCTCAGAGATGTGTCTCCTCCTCCTCCTCCTCTGTCTGCCTGCCTGTATTGTTGAAGTGAATGTAATAGCTGTTTATTACCTTGTTAAAGTGTTTGATCCCTGCACTAAAATACTTGTCACTCCTGTTGACACACAGGAAGGAAACACCCCCCGCCCCCCTCCCCTCACTGCATTGACACAGGAACGCAATATCTGCTTGTTTCACCCCGACATAGTGTGCAGTGACTTAACAGTGATGTTGTCTTTTTATTATAAATGAGATCCAGGCTTGTTTTCTATCAAGTATCTCAGAATCCCTCCAAGAAATTGTGCTTAAAGTGAACCTAGGACTAAGAACACTCCAAACTCTTAGAGTAGACTGGGAGTACTAATGAAGCTTCCTGCACTGAAGGACTACTGCAAATATAATGTAATACTGCTCTCACAGAGATGACGTTCCAACAGCCCAGTGGAGTGGAGCAGTGGAGCACCTCTGAGGACCTGGAAACATTCCAGTAGTTCACAACCTTTCTGGCTTGCTGTGGTGGGAGAAGTATTCAGATAGTTTACTTAAAGCAGCTCAATGGAACTTTTCATTTTGTGTTGATGTTGGCGGTCCCTGTGGACAAAGGCAGTAGTGTTTCACCTAACGTGGAGACTACTTCACTGGGAGGAGAGCTGGTGGCAGCTCTGGAGACGGACCTTCAGTTAGCNNCACCATTACAAGTAAATTATATTTCCTTCTGAAATGTAGGTGGAGAAGAAGTATAAAATAGCATATATGGTAATAATCAAATAAAGAACAAGTACCTGTAACAATTGTTCTTTCCACCACTGTTGGCTTGTGACCCCTCAAAGCAAAGCAATGTCTACTTGCGACACCTGGTCACTAGTTGCATGTCTACCCGTGATGACCAGTTCAGTGTTTTATTGGAATAATCTTTAGAGTCATGAAGAAGTAAAATTATCCAGCAATTTACAAGAAAAAAAAAGGATTTAAGAGAAGGTCTGAAAAATTGCACAACATTATTTAGCAGAATATTGTTTTTTTTGCTTTCCTCTTCTGTTATATCATGTCCCCTCGAATTTATCTTGTGACTCCTAGTGGGGGCCTGACTCTGGGGTTAGGTACCACTCTCTCAAATATTATACCTAGACCATCTGTAATTTTAAACAAATAAATAAACCCAGAATTTGCATGAATGCAACTAGATTTTCCATAGCTGGCTAAGTGTGGGACATGCTCTGTAAGCTTGATTTGTTGACGAAAACTGTCGGTTGTGACAGACCCAAATCAATACTTTTGCAAACCTGCATGTTCTCTCT
>NTHP01000052.1:1739337-1758957 GCA_003416845.1 Oplegnathus fasciatus
ACTCCTAGGCCTGAAAGTTGGACCAAATGTGCATCATGCAATATGCCAGTTCGCCGTGATCTTCTACTTGAAGGCCTTGATGTTTGTACTAAAGTGTCCAAGGTGTATGTGGTGTAAGTGTATGTAGAAGGAAGGTCACAACGTTAAAGAGTAGTGGCAGAATGTAACAAGACAGTGTCACTGAGAGTGCAGCGTAACCCTCTGAGGAAAACAAACACGTTTCTGTGTGTGTGCGTGTGTGAGTGTTGGCAGGGAGGCTGCTGTCCAGTGATAATAGAGCTCTCCAAATGTCTCTCGCCTCATTACATCTGCGGCGACAGGGATCCTCGCATTCAAACGCTGACCCAGGCCTAAGTTCACTTGCTGTTTCCCAGTTAGCGTGTGTGTGGTGGGATACAGCCACCGACCAGTTAACCAAACATTTTCTCAATTACCTCCTACCAACACAACAGGTTAGCCCTCAACTCATATGGTGAATGCAAAGGAGAAATCAGAGTGGGAACTCTCCAATGTAGGTCTATTGTTTGGAAGCATTAAGATTTCCCAGTAAGTTAAAGCGAAACTGGACAAACTTCATCTGAAGTTGGGGCTCTGGAAACACAAACATGCTTGTGACATACATTTGTGACAGCATCACTGAAATGTATCTGTCACAGGACTCCAGCCCTGTTGCAATGTTCCTTCACATGAGCATTGTTAAAGAGCAACTTGCAGGTTGCATTTTTACTACATTTATACTTAATTTGAATTTTCCATATTTTACAAGACATAAGGGTAAAAATTCAGAGGAAAAAGTAGGCATTTTGACCAATGCTCCTAAAAATGCTCTTTTTTTCAACATGGCATCATATTATGTAACAAAAGGTTATGAGGTGGTAGTGAGTCTGAGTGGTTGTAATTTAGTGAGTTGGTCTTTTTTTTATGTTGCATTTCACCATTTTTCATCACGGTGAATTATTGTGTCTGTGCAGATTGAACAAACTCCAGCCTGTCAGGACGTCCAGTCCAGTTTTCAGGAAAAGCAGCGGTGCAGCTCTCGTGCCCAGGTGCGTGTTGTGCAGGTGAAGAGACGGGACTTTACTGCTGCTTCTGTAATGAAAAACCTGCTCGTGTGCAGGAGGATTATATTCCAGTTGACTTGATGCAGTTCAGGATGGGATGTCAAAACCAGGTCAGGTGTCATCAGTACCTTGGTCCACTATGACTTTATTCTAATTGTATGGAAAATCAGATAACTGAAAGAACTCAACAGAGTAATAGATTAGCCCCCCCGCCTCTCTCTCTCACCCCCAGGGTAAAGCACCTTAAAACATACTGTGGGATTATATTCGGCTCTGCCAGACACGACTGATACAAGCTGAAACTTGGCATTAGTTTGTGTTGTGGGTAAGTATCAGTACTCCTGCCAGTATTAGACAACCGATACAACTTCTGTTGTAGCCTGATACGTGATAGCAAACTTTACAATGTTGTGATGTGAACACAGCGTTAGCTATCATTAGCCGGTCACTGGCCAACACACCTGTCCAGTTCTCCACTGGTTCTCCTCACACCACAACTCAATTTCTGTCCTCTGGCCTTTATTTCTTCTAATACTGGTCTGTTCCTGGTTTCTTGAACACCGAACAGACTCATAATTATAAGGCTGTGGTCCATCATATGCGTATGAATATACATTTACAACCTCTTCTGTGTCAAAACCCTTTTGTTAAATCACGTCCAATCTGTCTTTTTTGATGCACAAGTAAAACTCTCACAAAAAAGACTCTGGAAGTTACTGTAGTGTATATACTGTGTATGTATATATTGTTTTGAAAATCTAGTTTCTACATCATTTTCTTACACATCGATTCACTGGGGTCTCCAACCTGCAAGTTGCTCTTTAAGTCCTTGTGCCCCTCCCCTGTATAAACCAGCACAACCTGCAGTCCTCCAGGAATTATCCAGTGCCCTGGCAGTTGCTCTCACCTCTGATGGATGAACCTCCAGGGATACAGAGAGCTGCTAAACTGTGTAAAACTTGAATAGAGTGAGTCTTGACTGAGCATAAAATCAAGAAAAAAATTCTTGAACTCCACTCCTGGCTCCAACAGTCGATTTAAGTTAATTATAAACATGAAAAACTTCATGGACTTCATGAACATTTTTAAAATTGATTTTACTGTATACGTGAGAATGTGCAGATTCGAGCCTTTTGAAATAACCATGGAGCATTACTTAGCAGCACAAATTATGGCCAACAGGGTACCATTTAATATTTCCATTTTTCAAAATGAAAGACAAAAATATTATCTTGTGCGTTTCTTGTTTTCCCTTTTGTACTGAACATGTACCTAACAGTGACCTCAAACTGATGCATGCACCGAACCATGGCTTTTTGTACTGTTATACCCCTAACACTTAAAAAATGATGGCCCAAACTACAAAAATAAGAATCAAGTTGTAATAAACTGGAATTGTCCTTTAATATCCACTGTATATTTCATTCAAATGTGGAATTTTGCTTTTGAGATACCTTGTCATGGACCAGCCTGACGGTAGCACTACAGAGAAAGTCATGGGGCCATCAAATCATTAAAGAGTCCTCCTGGCAACCATGATGGCAAGGATCTGGAAAGTAGTTGCTCAGAATCATCTTGCTTTAGAGAAAAATGCTGGACAGACAAACAGACAGATCAGTGTTACCCATGTACTGTCTACTCATCTCTACTGTAGTATGTATGCTTAACAACAAACAGATGCTACTGTTGAATAAACTTTTATTACAGCACACAAAATAAAAACAACAAATTTAAGAAAACAACATCTCAGTCAGGGTGTCTTACTGAGAACCATGACAAAGGTAAAGCAAGGATTCCTTTGGATATCAAAATGTACCCTCTCTCCACTTCTATGGAAGGCAAGAAGAACAATCTCAGGTTTTTTTTCTTCCAATTGAAATAATCATTGGCATACAAGCAAAGTTGTGTAAAACCTTGGTTTTTAAAATCTTGTTTTGTGCCATTTTACCAGAAAACAGTTGAAATGCTGCCAAATCAAGACTACAGATTGATGAATTCTGTACTTGAGTTTTCTGTTAGGTGTGTATCTGAATCTACTACATTCACAAAGATTTTCTTTAGTCGTCTCACATGAGGTTATGTGACACGTTATATATTATATTAATGAACATTCATTAAATTGTCAAATATTTGCCAATATCTGCAGAGAGCATCAGGCTTTTAATTCTAATTCCCTTGTTTTAAGTTTTCTTATTACCTTTTCTAAAATTCAGTTTACACTGTATACAACTAATTTAACAGCAAATACATTTAGAAGGAAATGTAATGCTGCCCAGATTATGTTTTCTATTAACATAAAGAGGAAATATGAATTATTAACATATCTGGCAGGTGGCAAAATGTTGACACTTAGCGTATCAGTAAAATATTCATTGACAATGTTTCATTTGCATCTTGCAAGCCAATATCTGCTCGCAGCAACTACTGCATGATTAAACTTTCTTTATGGTTGTTTAGGCACTCGCAGCACGACACAGGAAAGGTTTTTAACATTAAAGGAAATCACTACCTTTCCCTAAACTTATGCAAAGTGCTTTTGTTGCCCAAACCTAATCACACACAGGACTCTGGTGTCGCAGTCCTGCACTTTGTAAACAAATTAGTAGTATATAATGTAAACTTCATTTCTTGGAGACAGGGTTGAGTTGTATGTGAGTTAGAGGCCTCCCTGTTTTCTGATTGGCTGCTATTTTAATTTGCTATAACTTCAGTATAATGTACATTTCAGCACTAACTCCAACACCAGTCATGCCATTCTGCTGCTATGAGTTTCCTTTTTTCACAGACACTGTTTTCATACTCTGATTTTGTCCAGTTGCTTCGACTTTGCCATTTTTTTCAATCGCTGTTAAGTTACTGCCAAACTCAACACTCTCAGCAAAGAGGTTTCAAATTAAAAGTCTTCCAATCTCTCAAAGGGCACATTTCCTCCCTTTTTTTCTGGTAGGCTTTAAATGTGAAACCTCTGCAGACTGCAGGCAGTCTTGAGTTGAACTGACAGTAGCTTGGGAGTGATAAAAAAAGAAAAGAATAAAGAATTGGAAATAAGTAGCGAATGAGCAGAGTAGTGATTATGGAATTACTGGTGTGGAAGTGTACATTATGCTATGAGAGGCATTATAGTACAGGTATCCCACCTATCCTCAGTGTTTTTCCATCAGCCTTTATTTGTCAGGGCTTATTTGAGTCTTGGCCAATATTTGAATGCTGGATTTTATTTGAGAATTGATGGTAAAATGGGCATGAACACATGGTAGGAGAGGGAGAGCTGAATGAGGCCCTGTACACACCTCCAAAGCAGGAGAAACAATTTACACTCATGAGCTGAAACGCAGAAAGAAGGTGTGTGCACAGAAACCCTTTGACTAAAACTGAATTTGGAATTGTCCTTTATTTTGGATAATATCTATGATCATTTAGTTGAAATCTTTAGGACGAGTATTTACATACTTTATATTAGAATGAAGGTACCAACGTAAATCACTGAGCTCCTCACACTGTCCTCAACTGTGTTCACCAAGTAAGCAACAAACGCAAATTCAATCTCTTACTAATTACATATTTACTTTAGGTGTTGATGGAGGTGCATATCACAGTGTCAACCTCTAATTCTGTTTGTAGCAGACAAATTGCTGCAATATTTTCTTTACAAAATATGCAGTATATACAGTGGCATTTACAAGCAACTTTAAAAAAAGGCAAGAAATTAATTTAAAAGAAAAAACAACAACAATCAGTTTCAGTGCAAAAATGCCTGCTGAAAGTGGAGCACAGACCCAAAACATAAACAAAATAGAAACAGTCTCATTATAAAATGTTTGTCATCAGGAGTCGTGCAGGTTTTAGATCAGCATCAACCTGCCTGCGAGGCTGTAAAGGAACCAATTCATTATTGCTGTGCTTTGTGGATATATGTGGGTTATGAGATTCTCAAGCTTCATTTCACCCTGAGGAACATAAAGACAGAATTTAGAATGCAAGTTATTGAACTGTTAAATATATATGTATAGATCATCACTAATAACAATTTCCCATGTAGGCCTTGTTTTCTTGTAAGCATGAATAAAGTAGTTGGAGTGGGTTGTAAGACAGAACTGTAGCCAACATCACATAAATAATGTCCTTAACCCTACAACTGACAGGATTTACAGAGGGAGGGATGCACTGATGTCACCTTTTACATGATACCACCTGACCACTCTCACCACCACTGGGTGGCCAAATACTGCTGTGGCTGCTATGAATGAGTACAGCCGTGGTACTGGGAGGAAAACAAACTGTTGACACAGTCTGTAGTCAAGGCCATCAGATTTATCAATGATGTGTACGACGTGCCAGTTGGTCTGTGGATGCTGAAACATGCTGGGAATTTTAGTCCCCATCTCCACCTGGTATTAACATGTGACCTTTATTTGGATAATGACATGTGATCAGAGGCCTGTGCATTTACACCTGGTATTAAGAGGTGCTCTCATCTAGATTCCACACTGTGATGAATACACAAATTACAGTAGGTAGGTGGATCTGGTGGACATGTCAACAAACGTGGCACGTCCCCAGAGCAACTTCAAACAACGTGGGTGACACTTGAGGAACCGTTACGACATGCAAGGTTAGGGTCACATGACAGATGGAGACAGCCAAAAGCATCTGTAGGCTACCTGCTGAGTGCCTTCCTAAAGTGCAAATTATACTTATACTTGAGGGTCATCAGATCCAAACTGCGCATGTGTGAAAATGGCCGCCTATGAAGACACTGAATGTACTATAAAGAGAACCACTTGTGCATTCACTGTCTGTGTCCATAGCTGTTCTGGAGTATATCTGGCTGTTAACTAGTTACTTAAAGGGCTGATATACTCCAAACCAGACACGGACAGCGGACGTGGATCTGTTTATACTACACTGGATGTCTACATATTATGGGCATGGCTAAATGATGCAAATGACATCACAAGGACAAACAAGTATAATTTGAATTTTTTAAGGTAATCAGAGCCAGGGGAGAAGCTTGCTCGCACTAATGCTAGCCCGGCTAACCTGTGGGTCACGTGAGTCTTGTCTTGCATGTCCCTCCAGAGTCTCCTGAGGTGATGCTGTTGTATGTGCTCTACTTATTCTGATCGGCTCATCCAATCACACTCTGCTATGTGTTCTGTTTGCATTTACACCAAACATATCCAGATAACAACTGCATGTTAATACCAGGTGTCAGTTTCCAGTGACTGTGGCGAATTTCTCATATGGTGACATCACATGCAAACCCTCCATTAGGATTGCTTAATGCTGTGGTCACTATGACACTCCAAACCAAAATCCTCATCAGCTCCTTGGAGCCTTTGCTGAACAAACCTGTACGATCTAATACAATCCATTACAACAGCCTGCAATGACCCAGCCTATGTCTGCATGGATCTGTGTGTCGTTGTAACAGATTGCATTATTTGGTAAAGTGTTGGGTTATGTTGTCCAAGCTGTGTACGAACACAAGATGGATCAGATAATCCAAAAAGACACTTTTCAGATTTTCACCTTCATTTTTGACATTCTCATGTGCAAAGAACCCCCATAACTGCTCTCTGCAAACAAGTTTCATCATGTTTATTGGCTGCGACAGCCATTTGTCGTGTTCAAATACACACTGAACTCCTCCGTGTTCAGTCACTGAGAGGATCTATCTCAGGAGGTTGGTTAAAATGTACAATGTGAGGCAGAAAGGAAGAGAAACAGCAAGCAAAGCCACCAAGGAGTTCAACAAAACTTCACTTTTTTGATGAACATCAGTCTTTCAAGACGTCATCATCCATTCATCTATCCATGACCTCAGCATCACTTTGTTTCTGCACACATGCATACACAGTAACAACAGTTGAAGTACTGGGACAATGACTTTAACTTGGTCTTTCCTTTTCCATACCCATAATTCTGTGGAAGTAGACAGATGGTGAAAACCAAACGGGAGATGTTTTCATGCCAGAGCAACCGTCTGAACATGGTTTATTACGTGTCTTATGAGACTAGTTATTCTACAGAAAGTGCTCTGATGGTTACCTGGATCAAGCTAAAACCAAGAGACCGGAGAAACCAGGTTAAGAGCCTGGTCACACCAGAAAGTAGCACAAGCCAAATTCATTTATGCTTCTTAATGATGTAGATGATGCTGGAGGCTTGGTGACACTGTGACTAATAAGGCTGGAATTACAATTCTCTGAAGATACGTGTAAACGTCTCTGCAGGTTTAAGGAGAGAAGGGTGTTATGGGTAACCACAGGTCGCAGAGGAGCCAATAAGCCTCGACATCAAGCAAGAGGATTAGTTGATCCAACTCTTGTGGGTTTGACACAGAAAATTAAAAACAACTATGAAAGAAAGAGCCACGTATGCGAATGCTCTACTGACAATACATTAAATCAGTTAATACAAAGGGACGTCTTTAAAGTGTCTCATGACCACTTGTCATGCCACATGTCGTCAGTGGAGCAGTTTATGCTCTGACAGAGCAGGCTCATACAAAATTGTATGGTGCACACTGGACCCTACAGCTGTATTTGTTTCCTTCAAGGTCAGCATTATAAGGATCGTTTGCAATTGAAAGTTGAACTGGATTTCAAATCACCTGTGCATATTTCAGCTCCTAGACTCAATCCTTTGATGGCAGCAATTTCATTGAAATGCAATGATTACAGTCTGAAATAACAGTATACATAACAGTAATACAACATTAGGATCCCAGATCCAAAGCCAACATGCACTTAAGAAACTGGGTTACAGTCATCTGTTTTCTTTAATGTCATTTAAATGAGAAACCTGATATATTTCTCCAGCTCAGTTTCTCCTGAGAAAGACTTTTTTTTGCTGTATATGCGTAACTGGATTTCTAATTTTTGAAACTGTTTTTCAAATTCAGGTACACAAACTCGTATGGTAAGGAAAAATTGTGCTCTCACTACTGAGCCTGTCCTCTCGTTGTGCTGTCAGTTCAAATGCTCTCTCTCTCTCTCTCTCTCACACACACACACACACACACACACATAAGTTCAGGAGTAGTAAAGAAAACTGACTACCGGTCTGCTGCACAGCTTTTAAAGTAACCAGGTGAACACTTTGGTGTGTCATTACGTGCATGACCTGATTTCTCAGAGTAACCTGGTTTCTTTTGTGTGTAAATGTACTATCTATGTTTTTTAGCTTTCAACATGAGACCCATGTTAAACAGATGCACAACTGGTTAAAGTTGGCTGGATTGGTCATTAGAGCTATAAACGCCTTTAACGATCATGGTTTAAATCTACAAGACATTCATCTGACACAATGAGAAATTGGGTTTTTTGGACTGAACAACTTGATCAGTAGATTACCAATAGTTTGATCTCTGTAGATTAACAATTAGTTTGTTATTCTTCAGACTGAAATGCAAGAAAATACACTCCACCTTCATCCATGGAGGACAAGAGTGCTCTGATCTCATTTTCAGTAGAAGTGTTATCACGTTGAATGTGTAATATGGGTTTCTGATGGGACAACGGGAGGCGGTTTATCCCCTTCACCTGTGGTGCAGGAAGTGTTGACCTTTGACATCATTGTCCCAGTACTTGTGAGTGTCACTTCCTCTGCTGTACCAGTCTCCTTCTGCAGCTACAATTATTACACTCTCACAAATGTACAAAACATAGTTTGTCTTATCATAGCCATTGAAAATACTTAAAAAATATTTTACTGTTCACTCCTGTGAAATGTCCAGTACACTGTTTAATATGGGTGTGTGTGAATGTTATTTACACTGAGTATTCAGTCAGGTATAACAGTAAAGAGAGGATATGACTTTACGTGTGTGTGTCATATTTGCTAGGAGTCTGTTCCCTGCATGCCTTGTACAGTGTGTGTATTGCTGTGCCTTCATGTTATGTATGTAAGCTGTCTATCTGTCCCTTTTATGTATCTATGTGTGTGTGTGTGTGTAAATTCCCTGTGTGGTTCTTCTGTATGTCACTGTCATATTGTGTGTTGTCACTTCATTACACGTGAAAATGTCCTTCCTGTGTGAGTGTCTTGGCAGTTCAGTGTGTGCATGTGACTGCATGCATGTTTCATTCTTTATATCTCTTTGTGACACACACGTCACTCCTGTTTGTGTGTGTGTGTGTGTTTAGGAGGACATGCCGTTGACCAGGCTCCTCAGCTGTTTGACCACAGTCTCTATCAGTTTCTGTTTGTCTCTGTCGTTCTTCCTGAACTGAGAGAAGATGTTGTTCTTCTTACTGGTGTCCTTCATCCTGGACAGAGAGAGAGACAGAGAGGATCAAAGTCACACAAACGTATTCTCTCAGCGGTGTGCTCACTGCATGCTGCTATTTATGAGATTGTTATTACTTAGGCTTGACACTTAACTACTTTTCCATCAGTGACATCAGACACTGATATATCAGATTTCAATCCATTTATTTGCAAACAGTCCATTCAGAATTAGGGGTTGACCGATTATTGGCTTGTTCTGATATTCAGCGCTTTCATAATTATCGGAATCGTTATTTTATTTATCCGATCGCCGATAAAATAAAATAATTCAAAAATGCACCATTTTGGCCCTGGTGCAGCTGCCTCTCTCTGTCAGTAGTCACCACTCTGTAGTCTCGCTCAGTGTTCCGCTCACAGAACTGATTAGTTACAGGTCACGAGCAATAGAAATAGCCTTGTTAGAGACTTTAGACATAATGGAACTTCATCTAAGGCCTGTGTTAATCCATACATGGACTGCATAGATGGTGGACACTTATCAGAGCTGAATAGTCACTTGCTATTGAACATCATCAGCTGTAGTAGTCATTAGTAGTGAAGCAGCCTAGTTCTGAATGACAGGTTCCTGTTATCACATTGTTAATATATAACATTTAAATAACTGAAACCAACTTAAAGGTTTTCCAAAGCTTATTCCTGTAATAAATGAATCATATTTGTGTTGTAATAATTTAAGCATATGTCAGCCTGCAGCCCCTCTTTTAAATCTCTCTCTTTCTCACATTTTTTAAGATAATGTTGAAAAGTTCTCTTTTCCTGCATTAATTTAACATCTGCTTAAAGGCTGTAAAACAAAGTTTTGTGTTGGACTTTGTGTTATTCTAAAATTTGACACTAAGATTTTTATTTTTACTGCAAATGTATATTGTTTCCAAATATCGGTTATTGGTCTCCTTGATTACTAATAATCGGTATTGGCCCTGAAAAAACCATATCGGTGGACCCCTTTTCAGAATGGATTGGTAGGATAAAGTAACAATTTCTCAATTAGTGGGAATCTTTTGCAGAGGGGCAGTTATGGGCACATTTAGGGTGCTGTCACACCTAACCTGTGTGGTTTTGTTAAAACAAGCTCTGGTGTGTTTGCCAGTTTAGTTTGTTATGTTTTGGCTGGTGTGAAAGCTGGCGATCAAACTCTGGTGTGGACTAAACACTCTGAAAAAAGAGGGTCCCGGTCTGCTTCCAGGTGGGCTCTGGTGCATTTAATTTGTAGTGTGAAAGAAAAACGAACCAACCACAGGATTCTGTGATGGTAGATATACTGTATGATTTTAGTGTGAATTCAAAAGCTAAACTACTATTAAATTCATATGCTGTTCATGAGCTCTTAAGAAAGTGATCCAAACTGTATAAATAATGAATAAACTATATACAGGATCACTTTGTTACCATGGTAACAATATGTGTATCACCATGTGAGTGCGGGGATTTTCCCTGACATATCAGAAAGTGAAAGAGTTAAAATATAGTTTTTAGTAATTATGCAATATCATTTAAATATGAGGATAACGGTGTACATTTTCAGTCTGTAATGAAGAAATTTATTCCGTTACACTAAACTTTTCTTTCAAAAGCTGCACTTTTCTTTACCAGCCTCATCACTGAGATCTGGGCTCAAGATGCTAGACTAGGCTTTAAAATGGAGCTCATGCAGCATCAAACCATGAGCCACTAGATAAGTTTTCAACAAGTTTTCCAGTTTAACCAAATTATGTGCACAAAATATGGTTAAGTGAGATGGGGCAAGGTTCAAGCAGGAAGTCACAAAAAATTGAAGGGATGTTTATTGTGTGTAGTTTGTGTATGTAAATTTCACCTTCATGTATCCAATAATGCAATTTGACCATAGCAAAAGTATTACGCTTTAAGAAGAATTTGTGCCTAGAGGAGGAGAAAAACTCTTCACTGTAGAGGAGGTACTGTATAACCATGATTAGATTATCAGAGCACGCATGGAGAAGAGCAAAGAAAAGCAGTGAGGAAGCTACACCTACCCCCTGTAGACTCTGAGGAGCAGCAGAAAAACAGCAGAGAAGAAGATTTAGAGGAACACAAGAGCAAAAATTCAACCAAAACACAAGACAAGGAGAAAATCAGCCACATTCATATCTAAGGTTGTCATAAGTTCTAAGCAAGAATTAATGTAATTAAGTGCTATTAATGTGAAAGAAAATGTTCATTAAAAAGTCTTACAAACAGACTATAGAATGTGTTAGCACACAAACATTTTTCTTAATACCATAAGAATACCTGTGGTGATATTTTTTCTCATACATAATCATAATCATGACACCTGTTCTGGATTAATCCAAAAGCAATCTTAGAACCCTCCACCAAATCTTGCTTTATTAGTTCTGAAGTGAAAGGGCGATTACAGTGCTGTCCGTACCAGAACATCCTCATCTAAACAAACGTTCTGGTGAAGCTGCTTCGGTGTTACTGAGTGCATTTCAATCCACCTGATTTCATGCCTTTGTTATTTTCAATTAATGGAAATGCCGGACATTTCGGAAAAAAGTTGAAATATCGCAAAGACATTTTTATGCTTGGCTGAAAAGTTGGTGTATCAATAAAAACAAAACACAACAAAATGCGATGGAAACAGGCTTTACAAATATATCCTCTCATTAATTCACATTTTCCATTGGCGATTTTCTGGAAATTTGGCTAAAATTGGTGCTACATTTGGATGGAAACTTGAATGTTGGAGTCAAACATCCTAGCACTAATACTTGGAAGATGTTTTAGATTCAAAAGACATTTTAGCATTTTGTTTCTTGGTGGTTCTTCACACACTCCACCAGCACACCCACATCCTAAGCCTCAACCCTGCACAAATGTGAACTGTCAGTGCTACTTGGCCTTTAAAAAAAGTGATGTTGAAATACTGTATACTTGTCCCCAGCAGTGTGTACATATCAGATGCACTCACTTCTCCAGTAGGGCCAGGGCAGTAGCTGGGTTCACTCTCAGGTATTTGGAGGTTGGCTGGCCATAGTCTGCCAGGTAAGTGGACCAGTCCCACACCATGAACAGGTCGAGGAGCTACAAAACACACAGAGACATATATATAACAGTCAGATATACAACAGAACCTCACTTCAGATAACTTCAGGCAGAACCTCGGAGAGGAACAGAGAAAGACTGAGGCTGGTAGCGAGTGAGAGTTCAATAGGGGGAGGTTATGAAGAGACAGACGTGCTCATTTTAACATACAAAGACTACAGTATGTTTGATGTGGCATAATGAAGACAGTGTTTAAGCAGCTCTCAGTCTTACTTTGGATGCTGAGCTAACGTTACGTTAGCTAATGTTATAGCTTTTATAGCTGCTGTTCAGCTCTGAATGCTCTACAGCCGATAAAAGCTACAAATGAGAAGCTTGCTACCGTCATTGATTCTGGCCTTGATTTAATGGACAGTTGGAGGCAGGAAGGCCACACTCGAGACATTCATCTGTTAAATTGCTCCTTATTTTAATCCTAATCTTTAGTCTCTTGTGAAGCACTTTGTAACTTGATTTTTAAAAGTTATATAAAGCTATGTAAATAAAGTTATTGTTATTAATATTATTTTATGTTTTAAGGAATTCATTGTTGCAAAGGCACCAAACCTTTTAAATAGATGGTCAACTCATGTTTGCTGCCATGAAGTTATGGCCACAACCTGCTTGTCACTGTTCGATCACTGTTCGGGTCTATATTCACAGCACTCCTAAACCACAGACTTAGATTGTACCTTGTTTAAGACTACATCTACACGACACCGTTCTCGTGACAACGATTCATGTCCACACTAGCATTTTCAGGTGGTTTTAGTAGTGGTCTCTGTCTACAGTAAAACCTGAATAACAAACACAGCTAAATCGAAGAGACTCACTATGTCCTGTAAGGTTACAGTAATCCTGAAACAATGCAGTAGACACCTGTGCCTACAGTTATTACAGAAACCTGTGAAATACATGTCTTTTGCATCAAGTCAGTCATCAAGTCAGGAGCAGGGTCAGAAAATGTGATGATTGTAATCACTTGTGTATCCTGGGTCACTGCGTCACTCTGAGATGAAGAGAAAAGACAGAAGAGAGAGAGCTGCAGAAAAGTAGAAGGGAGGAGGGAGGGGGTTCTGCTGCTACATTATGAGTGTTAAGCATGACCCCTGGTTAACCTGATGGAGACGACCCCCCTACCCCACCCACACACAGTGTATGCTAATGTCATAGGGTGAAACAGCTGGGTGTTTGGGTCATGTTGAAAGAGCAGTGAAAGAACAGCTTAGTGATAATGGCATTATTCAGCTGACTGAGAGACTCCAACACACAGAGAGAGGCTTAGCAACAATGCCATTATTCTCACCTGGAGCTATGTGATGAGCCACGAGCAGCCATATAGAGGGTGCCACATCTTACTCTGACACTTACTGAACTCTCCACACTTCACAACAATAAAAAGGATCTGATCTGGTACAATAATTCCTTAAAGGAAAACTCCAGTTTATTACTTGGACCTTTTTCAAGTTTAGTTCTTATTTCTTTATTTTAAGTTGGGCCACTGGTTCTATCGGTTATGATGACGTAGTTGTGTGCACACACTGTTCTCCTGTGCAATTAGGGATTATTAGTGACGTTTCAGGTGTGCTCACTACAGCCTGACAGATACTGGATTTTTGAAACGAATACAAATATTGATTAAAAAAAATAATGATGACAATAAAAATACACTGGCCAATATTCATTTTTTAACATGAACAAACATTTTTGATAAGGATGCCTTAAATTTGGTTATTAAACAATTGTGACTAAGACATGTAGTGAATGGGACATTTCACAGTGTAACAAAATAAACTCAGTGCTTTCACTGTATGTGACACAAGATTTCTACATTTCCTCAGTCACATCTTTGACATTTCTCTACTGACATTTCTTGTGGTTTACTGGCTGACATATGCGCCTGTACCGATATATATCTGTGATATATTACCCGTCTGAGGTTAAGGTTCTGGCACTCACTTTCAGTCCCCAAATTAAGAGGTTAGATAATCTAGACAAACTGTTGACTGTAACTTGTTAACAACCTGTCTGATCGTCTGACTGCTCGTATTTCTTGCCCTGTTGGAAGTCAATGTAGCGACGCCTCAGTGTTCACAGATCTCAGCGACTGTCTTGCTGAGTACAAAGTCATCATAACTGGTAGAACCGATGGCCAAACAAACATGTATTGTCTACACTACACGGGTGCACTGACACGAAATAGCTGTAATGTAAATGATAGACAGTTGGTCCAAACTTCACCTTTGGGAATCAACAAACAAAAAGCAAGATTCTTGATGAATCCCTGCTTACAAATTTGGAATGTTTCCAATTTAGAACAATTTTCTCAATATCCAGCTCCATCCAGGGGAATCTCATTCACTCCACTCTGTCACATAAATCTGACAGATGACCCCAAATGCAGTGAAGACAACAATCAGTGTAATCTAGGAGGATACTTCTGGGCAAGCTGAGTCATGTTATCATAAGAGTGAAACACTTCTGGGAAAAATTCAGCTTTTGGCATCAGAGAGATAAAGAGAAAGGGTGTGTGTGTGTGTGTGTGTGTGTGTGTGGCAGTCAACTGTCATTGTGGAAAGGTTGACTTGTACAAGTCCTGGAAACGATCAACTGGGAGTCATTATGTTGAATGTTTGCTCCAGATTCCAAAGGCTCCCATCTCAATAGCTATCTGTAATGAGCTATGGGTAGTGATTGATTGAATGGGACTGTGGATACAAGTGGCTGTAATGGGTTTTTAAGGGTGGCTGGGCTTGCCATTAGAGATGGAGTGAAAAGCGTGCTGCCACCGCAACCTGGATCTGGATAACCGTCGGAAAATGGGTGGATAGCACAAACTACCAGTTTGCAAATATGAGGAAAAATGTTGAAAACACTCACACTTGTATATTTGGTATTTTCCCAATCACAGTTGAGTTTTATTTGTCCAGAACTCAAACTACCAAACCATAGTAAAGTTGGTGGTGTGACATTTACAGGTGGTCCCCAAGGTCCATGGGAAGCGATTATGTCGACAATTGTGAGACAATTTGCCTTTCTAGCTGGCTTGCTAGTGTCCACCGGATGCAGTGTCTTGCTAGAGGCTCACAAGCAGCTCTTTTCTCGGCTCTGCTCAAAGTCTATTTTTGTTCATGATTAATGGTAAGAGCCTGAGAGAAAGAAAAAGAGAATGAGATATGTGAGTGATTTCCCAAAAGGATGGTGTCAGATAAATCATCATCCCTGTGACATAATTTCATGGTTTGTTGTGAAACTCCCTGGTTTCACCTTTACATTGAAACAATAATTCAGGGCGGTGCTCTGAAACTCTAGAACTCTGTCTGCTTTCCTTCTCTTTATGCACTTGTGAAGCTTCACTTTGAATGTCCCCCATTAGATGCTATTGTCTCATTGACTTGTATTGTTTGGTATAAAAGGAGTTACAATGGAAGACAAGGCTATTTTCTCTGTCACTATGGGCTTGACAGCAGAGACTGGTGGTCCAGAGGTGAGAAAAGGTAAACTCTAGGCCTGACTAGATCACTTCTACACTGGGTCTTGATCCATGTTTACACCTTAAAAACCTGTATGATGGATGATGACTCTATGTTGAGTTATTGAGCGCGTTGCATGAAGCTCCAACTGCATATACACCACCATGAAAGCAACAGTTGTTTCTCTGGCCATTTGTCTAATTAGAACCTGGTAACATTTCTGTAATTCTTCGCCCGCCATTCAAGAGTGAGCAAGAGCCGCAACATTCTCATATATACAGTGGCATATACGAGGGTGTGACCTTCTTAAAGGTATAACGAGTAGGATTTGTCGGTTGCTTTTTGTGAACGCAACATTCAACGTTGGCCCCTCCCCCCCGGCTCAAAACGCACGTGTTTCTGGTGGTCCCACATGCTTATGATCTGGCTACTGGTCGCTACATTTTTATAGAGTCCTGCCCTCACACCCTGTACTCTGTCATTGACTGGGCCCTACACACCACTGGCCAAAGGTTGATGCCCAGAAACGTCCTGAACATAGCAAAATAAGAAACTACAGGCAGAGGGCAGGGTCTCTGCAGATACAGACACCACCACACACTTCTAGTGGGTCATAAGTGATGATTGAGAGGGAATATTTTGTATGAGTCTATACATCCTACTCGTTATACCTTTAACATGTGTTCACTCATACAGATACAAAAAGACAGGCTCTCTTGCCTCTAACGAGCCTGAAACGTGTTTGTATTGAACAGGTAATTTACATACTCAGTCTGACTGGGCACTTTTTTTCTCACATTGCCACTTTACTGGTGCATGTTAAAGTAGTTCCTGAGCAATGTGTTTTCATGCACGGTTTATCTTGTTCCTGGTCCGGGTAGCTGTTGCATGTCAGGGGACACTTGCAGAAACCTCATCTTTTTTCAACTTCCTCATGTCTTGGCACTTGTGGTTGGCGGAGAATAAATTGCATCCTGTCGCGTCTCCAGTGTTTGAGCTTGATTGGCCAAGACTATTTACATTATGTGTTTATGCAAAAAATGACAATCGGCTGATTTATCGTCAACAAATTTTATAAACTACTAAATATTGATATCAGCATCGGCCTCAAAAATCCAGTATTGGTCTGTCTATGGTGTGAATGAAGTGCATTTAGACAGAATGGGAAGCAAATTTACAACTTGCTTTATTTGTGTGACTATTGGGCTGTATTCATGTCCAATTTTATTTGCCACAAACAGCTAGTGGTACTGATTGTGCAAGACATTAGCTGTAGCTAGCAATGCACTGGAGTAACATCACATATGTTTGCATCCACTCGTGTCGTTCCATTAACTTTGCATGCAATCACACCACCTCAAAAATGTGCTTCATGTTCAGTCTGACGGTGAAGACCTGCTGGAAGAAAAATAATTCTGACTTTGCCTCTGCCACTGTTTGCTTGTCACTGTGGGAATGTCAGCACTTGTAAATAAGCAACCTACAACTTTCTCCAACAATCTACCTGGCTTTGTGGCAAGCAGCATTCATATTATAGTCATACAAAAGAGGAATCGCAGAGTTTGTAATAATGATAATCTCCACAGATATCTGTCCACAGCATGTAAACACAACACATTCTGACTTTTTCCTGTCAGTGTTTTAGCAAATCACTACGGACGGAGCTTCTACACAACTCTGCATTAACTCTGTTGCAGGCAACAGAACATAGTAACACAAATCTTTCTATGTTGATTCCATGTGGTTTTCAAGCGTTTTTGCATCCTAGTGTGTTTTTGACATTACATCAGTCGCCCTGAATGTTTGACTTTCAATCACTCTGAATGGTTACAGGATAACAATCTAAAAAGCAGTTATAGTTACGAAATCAGCAGCCATAAGATGAAGGGAAAGTAAAAGGATGACCTCTCTCTAACCTCAGCCTATGGGTGCCTCCCAACCCCTTTACCTAAGGCTAGGATTAACATGTCAACCAAGCAGCCTGTATAAAAGGGAACATGGACACATCTTGTCTAATGAGCTGCATCACAGGAAACTAAGCTCCACTCAAAAACAGACCCTGGTAGGAGTGTAGCTACCACTGAGGACATGGAGGTCATGTCCTTTGTATTTTTTTCTGGGAATTTGTTTTTTCTTAGCAACCTGGTGAAGCGTTTATATTCTAATATTTTAGCAATTTAATTTATATCTAAATTTGAGATAACCCTTTAACTACCCTACATCGGTTGGTCTACATTGTAAACACAGTAAAAGCTACTGGATTTATACACTGGACACAACTGAACCAGATGGATTAAATTAGGAAATTGATTCATCTTGTTTCCTCTGAATGTTCTGAGAAATGAATCCATTATGTGTTCTATTATTGCTTTATGATGTTTCCTAAAATGTTTGATAGCTTCATTTAAATTTTTATGATCTGTATTTAAATATGCTGTGACAATATGGCATTGGCTAGACGTAAGCAACAGCCAAAGCCTGTTCATCCTGTGAGAGACAGCTAGACTAGCTGGCTGGGCGCAAGCATTTTAAAGGTCTACACCACCACTGCCTCTTCTTACTCTGATGAATGCTTTATGGTGAAATGTTAGTTATTGCACATGCCTGTCCCTAATGCTCTATTTTCATGTCTTGTGTTATGATTTAAAACTAATAAACATGGTGGGAAAATGCAAGTGTTTTTACATTTTGACTGTGGAAGGTTAGTTTATCTACTTTGGTTCAGAGGTTCCATGCACCTGTAAAAATCTTTATGTTTTCAGTCTTCTTGCAGCGTATTCAACAAAGTCCCTCAGTACAGTCCTGTGACCTGGACTGGATGCAGGGCCAAGCCTCCACCTCAGGCTCAGATTAACAGGGCAACACAGAAACGACTTAATGAGACCAAGCAACACTTTACATACCACTAGTGTTTACAACAAAAAGGGAGGCAGGGGTTTGTGCTTGTGTGTGTGGGAATAGGAATTTTTTTGAGAAGTGGAACTACAGGACAGGAAAGTTGAAAAGGTTACACAAAGACACGAGTCTGGAAAAGAAACGGCCAGTGAAACACAATATTTCTGGATGTGACAGAAGTAAAAAGTGAAGTGGAAAAAGGTGGAAACAGATTAAAGCTACAGAAATTAGTTTGTAACTAAATATAAATAATTGGTCCCCTATTTTACCCTTTTTTTATCATCTTTATTTCTTGATTCAAACGCTCAGCTCTAAACAGTTGTCAATTTTTTGTGTCAGAGGAGGAGAGCCTAAAGGTGCAATACTTCGAACACTGCTCTTCACGGGTGATTTGTGATTGACAAGTCATTAATTAATTAGCAAGGCGGCATGCCGATCTCTGTGTAGTGTAATGGAAGGACTAGGGATGAGGAGAAACCCAGAAACCACATTTTCAAAGACAATATCAAAAATGTTGCTAATTTCAAAACACAGGATTGGAACCTGCTATCACTCCCAACTTGACTGACAGGTGACTTTGGCAACTCATAGTGGTGGTGTCAAAAGAAACAACCCTCCCCCCACACATCTAACCCAGGGGTACTGAGAATGACACAGGCTGCAACAATCTACACCAGGAACGTCTAATTAAGCCGGGTTTCCACTAAGCAGTCCGGTTCAGTTCAGTTTGGTTCATTATACATTAGAATGGTTATTTTTGTGTTTCCATTGTCAAAAGTTGTGGATGGTACCAATGGAACCGCTCCATACCGTCCCCTTTTTTCGTTACCCCTCTGTTGGGGTACCTAGCA
>NTHP01000053.1:0-38807 GCA_003416845.1 Oplegnathus fasciatus
ATATTGAGCTTCAGGTGACCATGTGACGAAGCTCTCTATCAGTCCTCCCTACTCCTCTGTAAAAGTAGTTTCTAAGTGAAGACAGCATGTTTCTCACTGGAAAGTGTCCACTGGATTCATACATGTCAATATAGTGATAACTTCCAAAAAATACACTTAATACCTTTTTTATTAAATTCCTTCCAAGTCTTCACTACATATATTATATGAGTCTGGACAGACATGGATGTAACTTTCTTTCTGTTTAACAGAAAGTTGCAGCCACACATCAGCCACCAATCAAGGAACCTTCAAGTGAATGTGTCGATACCGAAGACCTCGGAGGATATGACGCTACATCACAGCACAGCGAAAAATCCTGCAATGGTAAATTTTAACCTGGTGCTTCTTTACTATATACTGCTCTATATTGTGTGTATTATATGTTTTCTACATGTATATATAAATTAGTATATATTATGCATTGTGTGACTGCTGACTTTTACATTGTACAGGTGAAGTCAGTTAAAGTAAAGGTGGTGAATGGTATTTTGTATGTAGTTTGACAGTTTGCAGGTTGTTTCTGTGGTTGTGTAATGAAATTTTAATGCATGATTTGAGTGATAAAGGTTGATTTTTCTCCTTTTTTTCTTCCTTTCCCAGAAACGTCCTGTGCCTTGTGACTCACTGGAAAAGCTGGCTATTAAGAGACAGAGACCTGCGGACCAGAGGCTGCATCAGCAGCCCGCGGTAAACGGACTCTTAAACAATAAAGGGCACGATGTTGTAACTCCTACCCTCAACCCCAGTTTCCACACAAAGACTGAGTTTCAGCGGACAAGTAACCATACTGGTAACCAAAACGGCTTACCAGGGGGCCACAGTGGCTTCCCTCTAATGCACAAACTGTCCAGCACCTCTGACGCGCCTGTTTCACAGAGCAGAGAGCAAGAACCCAAAGTAAGCAGCCACCAGCCACCGCAGGGTGACTCCGACTGCGCTCACCAGCAGCTCGCCAACAGCCAGCACAGGAAGAAGAAATCTAAAAAGCACAAAGACAAGGAGCGGGAGAGGTTAAAAGACAACAAGGGCAGCGAATGGTTAGAGACGAGTCCTGATCTCAAGAAGAACCCGGACAAACTTGACAGTAAGGCCCCCTGTTTTTTCAGCATGATTTTTCGTATACACTGATGTTAGCCTCCATTTCTCTTACACAGTTTGATCCTGAAATCAACACAGTGATGAGGAGCGTCAAGAGAGTCTTGATAGATTTTTACCACATTTCATATTTCAGGATAAACTCTTTCCTCCTTGTGTGAGTCATTTTGACTTCCATGTGGCAGTCTGACTTGGAGAAAGTTTGGAGATATCCCTTTATTGCTTATTATGTGGCAGTGGCCCCATCTCCACAACACTGTTGGACTGTTGTGTCTCCTCTGTAATTGCCTACAAAATAACAGGTTAACCACACACACTTTGAGCTGCTGACCAGCGGTACTTGTGTGTGAGGTCTCTCCGAGCGTTCATCCGACAGCCCACTGGTGCATTTATACAGTATTATCTCATAAGCGCGTCTGTGTTTGCTCCCTTAAGCTCGCTCTCTTGAGCCCTCAGTGTGTTATGTGGCTGATTGACTCAACAACAGCCCGAGCAGCTTTAGGTCTCTAAGCTGACATGTCTCCTGATAGCTCTCAAGCTAGTCTGCACAGAGGCAGACGCACAAAACAAAAACACATTGCTTAACATTCAGACAATGACAAAGTGTCGTGCAGACGACTGTACCGACTCAACTCGAGCTGATGTTGTTTTCTTTATCTGGCGCTTTTATTCCAGATCCTGACATCACAGATGCTGTGGCCTCTGAGGAGAAGCCGGATTATGTGCTGTGAGTGTGAACATCATTTTGTCATGATTGTTCAGTGTGGTATCACTTGGTTTCTTTTTAACACATTTAAGATATATTGGCTAAAATTAAAACATGTGTTGAGAACAAACAGCTGGCTTAAACATACACATGTAATAATAATAACCACCCCGTTTTTGACTACATATTTGCTATTTTTCCTCCATCCAGTAGATGAATTCTTTGTATTTATTGCTATTTTTCACACATATAACTGGTTCTACTGAAACAGTCAACAAACACTTGGTGATTAATGGGGGTACCCCTGTGTCGTAGCAGCATGACAGTGTGGCCTTATGCTGCTATCTTGTGTCAAAAGGAGGTACTACACCAAAAAGAAAAAAAAAATGAAGGATTTGTGGAAATGGCCTCTGCACGAGGCCAGTTAGGCTGGCCAGGATGAATATTGTCTGTGATGTTAGCCAGTGTAACATCATCATTAACTCTATACTGTTTGTCTGCGTGTCTCCTTGTAGCACATACGGCACCATCATGAGTCTGGAGCAACGTCAGAGGTACCAGGAGGATTTCTGTGCAGAGTACGACGAATACAAAGACCTCCACTCCCGGATCGCCACCATAACTCACATGTTTGTTCAGCTAGGATCCAAGATCAAAAGCTTGTCCCCTGGCACACAACAATATAAGGTACAGCTAGACACATACTACATGGCACACTAGGCTGAATTGCAGTAAATGCTGAGGTATTATTTCATGCAGCTAAATTAATATTTGTGTTTTGTACTATTTAGATAATGGAAGACCAAATACTAGAAAAGTACAACAAGTATCGAAAGGTAAGTCAAACATTTAAACGGTTGAAGTTATTTTGTTGTTTACTGGATTTGTTTCATCTCCTTAAAGAAATCACTCAGGAATCTTTTTTCATGCAGCAGCCCCACATCACATCTGTGCTGGAATACATGACATGTTAAGAGACCCACATTTTATTTAAGCGGAAACATTGAGTGATACTCGGTTTTGAAAAACCTGTATCAATATTTTTAGATTGAACATGCTAATTACATATGATTTAAACAGGTAAAGAATTAGTGTTGGCCCCAGAATTGTATTCGAACCAGTGTGAAAGGCTCATTGCTGCCTTTGAATAAATGAGTACATTACAAAAATTAATTGAATTAACTACAATTAATGATTCTACTGAAGGATTTACACAATGCTTTTAGATAGATGCAACATCCCATCTATCATAGTTTATTTTATTTGAGTTCACTTCATTTTGATTACTTAAATTTTCAAATGCATTCACATGGAAAGCAGTTTGGATTGACTTTACTACTGTAGCAAGTAAAAGAAGTGTTGAAATATGTTTTACAGAGAAAGTAACTTTCATCAAGGCCCCAGTAATGGACAAGCCAAAGCATATATGTATACAGCGCCAGTCATGTACTGAGCCTGAGTAACGTGTAAGCACAACTCCTCTTTTTAATCAGTGCTCATCCGCTGCGTGAAATGCCAGACACAGTGCTCCAGGACTTAGCTGTCAGTGGTCAGTACACTGCATTACAAAAATAAAAGTCCTTGTTTTGTACAAAATTGACTCAAAGCAAAAGATCACAGTAAATGAAAGCTAGTTTTATGAAAAGTAGTCATATGTAAAGTGGGCGATTATATCAAACTAATTGAAAATAAGCAACACAGTCGTGTTAAATTTGAGATAATCACAACATTACTGACAGTATATGTGAAGTCTATCATTGTGTGGTGATGATGATCGTGCAGAATAAGTACCAAGTGCTAGGCAGCAGAAAGCTGTGGAGATCTATTAAAACGTCGGCCGTGACCTCATGAACATGCTGTATTTCAAATGTTTTTAAAAGCGTGTAAGGAGATGTAGACCTTGTCCTGTGCTTTTATCCATTTATTTCCACCCCTGCATCAGCAGTTCTGATATTTCTCATATTTCTCATGCTCCGGTGTTATCCATCACTTGGCTGAGGGCGAGCGGTTTATTAGATGGTTGAGAATAAGGGAATATTTACTTTTTTAAATAGTGTGAACACCTGTTGTTTAAAATGCTTTCTCCTCTCTCCACAGAAGTTCCCAGGCTACCGGGAAGAGAAGAAACGCTGCGAATATCTCCACGAGAAACTGTCCTACATCAAACAGCTGATCATAGACTATGATGTCTCTCAGGCTTCTTCATAGCAGCGGCTCTGCCCTTTATCAGATTTTTTTATATGGGATCCCCTTCTTTGCATAAAAAACGTAGGTGTCAAACAAAGCGTTTTTATTGAGAGTGATATCAAAGGTTTTGGATGAAACTGCAGACGGCAACACGGACTGCTTCTGCTGGGACCACGGATGATGCTGTGAGCACTGTTGATATATATCAATAGCACATTTCCCTCTTTTGAAGTTATCATTTCTTAGGAGATGTCTTGTTGATGTGAAAAGTCCAAGGGAGGGGCAAAAAAAGGAAAATGTCACTAATGAGAACTTGGAAAGCATCTGAGCACATCAAAATTGCCATGACAGACAGGTCCCCTAAGAGTTTTTGCCAGCCTTGATAAAACCAGTGTCAGTGTAAGTCACTTTGTTGGAAATATGTAAAAGGTAGCAAATATGACTTTAACTTATTCACTTTGTTTTTGACAAGTCAAACATTGCTCCAGGGAAGTTTTCCCCTTTCCTTTTTTTTTATACATTTAAAGATTTCAATATGCAGTGTAAAAAGGAGTGTACTTTTCAATTCCATATCAAAGTTGCCTCATTCATGATACGTGATTGAAGCCGCCCTCTGCAAAAACTGAAATGTTTGAAGTCATTTTCATCTCCGATTCAGCCTTCACGTCTTATTATGCAAATGCGGTGAGATAATTCCACTTGTTCCCAGTGCAGTTTCCCTTAACGCTTCAGGCATTTATCTTGAAGCAAGACCACTTTAAAGCAGTTGCTGTGTTCGCATCAGGACATTGAAACTTGATTTTTCCACAAAATCTTAAAAGAAGTTGAAAACAAGTGAAATAATCTCACCCCTTGGCAGAAAATAATATTTTTAGGACTCAATAATGTACAAATTGATGTATTAAAATGAAGATGTTTTGCAGTACAGCCAGTAAAGGGGTCCTACTGCTCACCTGGACCCATCTGGTTCACTTGAACGGAGCATGTGGTCCTGACATATTACACACTCAACTCAAATTCTTAAAATACTTGCTGACATTTTGAAAGCAGCTGAATCCAATGAGAAAAAAAGTGGAAAATATCCAAATGGTTGGACATGTGAAGAGCTTCACATAGAACCTACTGCAATAGAAAACATTGTGGTATGTGCTGTCTCCCAAATGCACTTGTGTTTAAAGTATTTATTTACCACACCCCTTTCTTTTGAGTGACTGGTAAAGGGACCAAAAAGCTTGGCCTTTGACGGCTGTTGCAATAAACTGGAGAGGAAAGATGACTTTTCCTCCTCAAAGCCATTACTGACATTAATCAGGCACCAAGTCTAGTTTGAAGTATTTTAACCCACTGGAAAAAAAGTGTCTTTCTCTCTTCTTTTTCTCTTAGAAACTACTGATGTATTTATTTTAAGCCATCTTCCTCCGCTCTGTGTTGTTGGTCTCCTCAGCTTGAAGCGTCAGGTCTTGCGAGATCAAAGTGTTTGTATCCAAGCAGCTGGGGGGAGAAGGTGGGAGAAGGTGGGAGAGGCTGTAGAGGCCGATTAAAGGTTCGTGTTGTATGTTTTGTCTCTGTCTGAGCTGACACAGTGGTGGAGTGGTGGAGAGTGACTGGGTTAAAGCTGCCCCAAAGTCCTCTAAATATTAATGTTGAAATGGCAACAAAAAGGCCTTAGATGGGAGGTTAGCGACCACTTCAACCGACACTGAAGCTGTGTCTGAGATTGTTTTTCACAATAATGAAATATGGAGCCGTATTGGTAAAAAGTGCACATTTGCTATATAACCAGTTGTGGTACTTGGGGTTTTTAAACAGTAGCATGGAGGGTTTTATATCCCTCAGTTTCCAGTTAATAATCAGTACCCATTCTGGGGTTTTTTTTGCACTAAACCCAGTCTGAAAAAAGGGGACAGCAGCCTAGTAAAATTTCCACTCAGATTGTAATTGTTCATCGTGGTTTGTACTGACTGTCATTATGCAGTCAATGACGTAGAAGCCTTAAGATTACACTTTTATAGGACAAAATCTTCAAACTGCCAATATCAGCGAGGAGTCATGATCCACACACATCTGTTATCTGCCTTATATCACTGTTAGCTGTCACATTTAAACCTGTCTTAGCCATTTCACTGTTCAAATGAATGCCAACGGTGGCTTTCTCACACATTTGAATATTACTTTCTGGAGGAAATGTTTCATAATGTCATTTGAAAATTGTTTTAGTGCACAGTTTGATTGGCTATGATGACGTAGCTTACTCTTCAGTTGCATTTGTAATCCTTCTGGTACTTTTTTCATAATCATCATTGAGACATGTGGTCAGGTATTTATCATTAGGATACTCCTATTGACTCCCCATCTGACTCAGCTCTGAGCACACGGAGCCGTTTGATTGGAAGACTGTCTTCAGTGATTCCTGCGATATTTCAAGCACAAAAGAAAATCAATAAAATGACAATACTCAATCACTTTCAGGTAGTGGGTGGTAATTATGAGAAGGCTTCAGGGGGAAAATTATGTGACAGTGCCAAGTGGCTGATTGAAGACCATAATTATCTGTGGGTTATTGAGTATGATGAAAGAATCAGTGGTCGTGAAGACAGAATATTTCTTCCAGAATCACTAAATGAATTTTATTTATCTGTGCAAGTCTTAATCACAAGCTACAATAAAAAGTTCATGAGGTGTTTTTGTTTTTTGGACTGGTGCTGAATATCTACAAGGCACCAGTGTGTACTGCACAGTAGGTGTTTTTATGTGCTGCATACCTGCTGAAGGGAAAGCCTCATCTTAGTCACAGAGGAGACACAGAAGAGAGTATGCACATTGAACTGCATTTTACAAATGTATGCTTTCTCTTTTTCCTGTTGTGCAAAGTTCAAGAGAATAAAAACATCAAAGTGATTTTTGCCTTGAGATTTTATCATGCTACGAGCCTCGCTCTTTGAATTTTCTGTGCAGGTAATTTGCATCGTTCGCTGATCATCATCATTCGTGTTTTCTTTCATCACAGCATTGTTCTGCTGTGCAGTCGTCTGCAAATCTACTGGACTGTGATGTTTGTCTGCAGTCGCTGGTATATTGATTATTCTTGTCACGGGAATAAAAGTGCCTAGCTCCTGGGATTATGAGACCCCAAAAAGTTACAGACACAAAAGAACATAAATTATTGAGCATTGTAAACAAAATGGCACTACTTTCTAATAAGTATTATCATTTAGATAAAGGGTTTGTAAATTGTAAATAATGACTTTATTAAAGGATAATGAATAATTTTCTAGTAGATCCTTATAAATCTTATAGGCCATTCATAAAAACAACTTTTGGGTTGCCAGGTTTTGAAAAAATCCTCTGGCAGATGTTTATCCTACAGCAAATTGTCTTTTTAGCTCTTTAATTAATCACTTCTGGAGAAAAAACCTGTGGGGAATCTGGTCCAAAATCCATTTATCACCAAATTATGAGCCAACATTTATAAGTTATTACCAAATGGAAAGCATAAAGGGATAAAGGGATTTTTCACAACCTGGCAACCCAGAAGTTGTTCTTATTAATGGCTTTTAATGGCTCAATACAACATTAGTGAATGTTTAATTAATAAAGCCATTAGTACCCTTCAAAAAAGACTATGGGCTACATTTATCACTCAAAATACTTCATCCTGTCTCCTTTGCTGTTTAGAAGATAATCCACTAAAAATGAATGAGTTTCAAAGCTTTTTATTAAAACTACTGTGAGTTTATGTACGTGTATGAAAAAACACCAGCTTGTGCCATTTCTCACTATTGATTCTCCTGAATTTTGAGGGCTGTTGTTGCCTCAAAATGCGCATATTGATCTTGCCCGACGATCCCCGGTTAAGCAGCTGTGTTTGGACAGATATCGAAAGCCGTTCATCCGTGACAGCATCCCGACGTAACGAATGAGACTTAAACGATTATGTGAAACATGAAGACGTCGCTACTCTGAAAAATACCCGTAAAATGAAGAATTCACGGTGCTGACATGGAGGTATTGACGGGTGTAGGTGGGGCTTTACTGGCTGCTATGCAGAGGAACTGTGTCGCCATGGACGCACTGTTGCCATGACGACGGTGAAACACTTAGTTAGCACCCATCCAAGGCTGCCGGTGTGACCGTCGCTAACTGTGGACACATTAAGGTAAGGCCGCCGGTGTGGCCAGTGATGTGAAAGGAAATGACATTTCAAAGTGATATTTTTGTTTAACTCACAGCTAACCAAAGGTCACCGTGACTTCACCTGTCCCTTTACAGTTAGCATTAGCTTTCTCGAGTGAATACTTAGCTAATAAGCTGTTGTGTTTTCCCCCAGAAAACAAAAGTTAACGCTAGCAGTTAGCATACACAATTCGTCAGCTTGTGATGTAACAAACAGTGAATTCAATGAATTCGCTCTACAAAGTCAAACAGCTCAACATGCCTCTTTCTCAGCTAGATCCAGACAGTAACATACTGTACATGTATTCATTATAATACACCGACTTTTATAGTGTGTGTCTGTGTTAGCCCACATGAGTTTATTCTGACTTTTTATGCTATACTTATATCCACAGTGGTGCGGTGTTACTACATTTACTAAGTACTGTACATTTCGTACAGTTCTGCACGGCTTTGATTTACTTTACTTGAGTATTTCTATTTTATGCTGCTTTATACTTTTACTTCACAACATTTTAGAGGCAAATGTTGCACTTTTTACTCCACTACATTTAGTTGTAATGTACAAAACATATGACCAGTTTATAAACTATAATGCACTGCTACAGATTAAACTACCCAATAGTATATCAAGTTTCAAGTTTATTTGTCACATATAATCATACAGGGTATAATCATAGTGAAATGTATGTCTGTTAGCTCCTTCAATTGTGCAATAAAAAATAAGTGTAAAATAGAATAAGAAGAAAGTAATAGATAATAATGTTAGCTATAGTAGTAACTTTGAATAATAAGTAATTAAAAATAGTCTTAGTGTCCACATTCAGGATCCTAGTGGCCTGAGGGTAGAAGCTCTTCCTGAGCCTCTGAGAGCTGGCCTGGTGTATCCGGTATTTTCTTCCAGACCCCAGCAGGGATGAAAAGGCCGTTATCTGGGTGGTTGAGATCCTTAACAATTCTCCTAGCCTTAGTCTTATACCGCCTGGTGTAAATGTCCTTTAGGCAGGGTAGAGGTAGGTAGGTAGGTATATGGTGTAGTTAGAATGAGCCCAGCTATAACATTAAAGTGCTTCCTACACAGTGAGTACTTAAAGTTTTGATACTCGAAGTGCATTCTGATGATAATAGCTACTTCTGTCCTTTAGTGCAAGTACAGTTATGAATGCTGGACCTTTACTTGTGATGGGTATTTTATCATGTGAAACTGATCCTTTACCTAACTAGAAGATCTCAGTACTTTTTCCATCACTGCATATATGTCTGCATGGTTAGACACAATTTGAGGTGGGGAGTCTTTATTGTCATAAAGACAGTATTAATGATAAATGATGTAGATTACCTACCTGTACTCTCTTACCCAGCTATTGTAGTGCTGCATCAAATTCAGCAGATTTTAGAAAAACAACATACTTCGTATAAAAATTAACATTTTTTTGGTCGTAGGATGTCCATGTACACCAGAAAAGGTACCCCAGACTCAGAAATGGAAGCAGCTTGCAAAACAGAGACATCTAGAAAGAAAACACCTACTTTGGAACTGGCCAGTGCGACACAGGTACAGATGGGGAGTTATTGGGTTAATTCTAGAAATGAGTTCACAACAGAGAGGTTAAACGTCAAATACTTGACAAACCATCTGGCAGAACTCTTCCTAAACTGTGTATTATTTCGAATAATGTCAAATCAAGTCAAGATTAAATGTGTAGCCCATTATCAAATATGTCCAAAAGGCTCTACAGGCACACAAAGCCCTTGCTTTTTATTCTACTGATGAAAATAAATAGGTTATTGAATGAAAAGATCAGTGTTTTTCAAATGAAATTGATATATATTTTTCACTGTTGTGACTTATCCGTCAGCTTCCAGAGAGCACCAACTGCCTGGCGTGCTCAGAAGATGGCAGGTACCTCAGCCTGGGTCACTCCCAAGGCTTGTCTGTGTGGTGTGCGTCTTCTCTGATCTGTGTTGCAGAGCGGTTGCAGGACAGACTGGAAATTACATCTATTCAAATGACCAGGATGGCTGAGAAGATCTATCTGCTTGGCACTGTTGATGACATGGGTGGGTAGTACGCCTCTGATCAGCCACCGTGCTTCTCTTCAGTTTATGTGTATCTGTTTATTTGTGTTTATCATCCCACTCCTGCGTAAAACCTGTACAGATAGTTGGATTTTCAAAAATTAACAAATACAGATTGACATTTATTTGTAACGTTTGATCCTCATGAACTATTACTGTACTGAACTGAGACAATAACACCCGTGAATTAGTAGAAAGAAAGGTTGAAACATGAAGGTTTTCAGAAAGTGTAGAAACAGGTTCTTTGTTAAAAATGTATCTTCATGCTGACATCAGTTGTTGTCATCTTCCACTGCAGGCGTTGCCAGAGTCTTTGCATATCACTGTGAAGACATTCACCTCCTCAGTGTTATTAACATCATGGTGCGTATTGTCAGTGTAATTTCTTGAGATATACAGTACCTTGTCATATTTTGTTTGTCCACCACCAATTTGTTCGGATTCGTAAAAGAAAAGTTACGAGAGAAATCTCTTTACTTTAACCACAAGAAAAAATATGTTTTTATGTGTTGTTGATAAGTTTTCTTATAGAAAGTTGTGGATAAGTCAATTTTTAGCCTTTTCTGTAATTGTTTTGTAAAATGTCATGGAATATAGTTTTCATTTTTGAATGTATGTAATACCTTTTAGATAGAATAGAAAAAAATAAATAACGAGTTCAACATCCTTTCAACATCAGGAAAATATCAACAAAAGGAGCATTTGCTTGACATTTGAACTGTCTGAAGGGGGAGATTATGGAGCTGCATCAGTCAGCTGTAAGGACGGACTTTACTTTCTGTTTGAGCTATTTTTATCATGTGATTTTAATGAAAGACTTTCAGATACTGAATCATGTGAATTGCCTCCTATCAGGCAACGGTGCTCTTTGGCTCGAGGTCTATCACTTCCCCTCAGAAGTGTGGCTGAAAGAGCTAGAGACGGCACTATCACAAAAACAGGTATTGTACTGACATTTGATTTGTAGGCTGGTTTGAACATGGTTGTGCATTAGGTGTAATATTAGGCATCTTACTAACAGTGGATTTTGATTTGAATCTGAGCTTAGTTTGGTTTTAGTTTTTTTATTTAGTTTTAAATTGAACCCGAAGAAAAAAAAGAGGAGAGCCGTTGAATATAGAAAAGTGAGGAAATGCTAAATATGCGCACTCATACTCTGACTCGATGCTGCCTGAGGAAGAGCGCTAAGCTTGAAATGTGCTGCAATCCAGAGTAGCTGCCAGTCTTTTTGTGCTTTTTGTGCCATTAAGTGCCAGTCTTTATGCACACATTTAGCTAAATAATTTCCCCTCCTCTCTTCCTATCTTCTTTGCTATCACTGTGCTGGGAAGCATTTTTCCACTGGTTTCCACTGGATTCCTCGTTTTAAATAGAATATATGCCATTTTAACTGCTGCCAGGTACTACTATATGTCATTAAATTAAGTTCATTTACTGTTTTTGAGAATTTGTTTTGTTTGTTTTGTTTTATCCTCAGGACCCAAACTCATCTAGAGATGTGGATGTGAAATGGGCTCCGGTTGCAGTGGTGATTAAAATCAAGCCACCCAAAATACCAGCAGGTACAATTTTATCCAGAGCAAAAATGTATTACAACTATAGTGTTGTATAATTGAACAGAATAGAAATCCATTTTGTGTGTGTGAAATAAAAGAATAAGCATGAGCACACATTCCAGTTAAGAATGCAGCTGAGTCATATCCCTGCATGTTTCTGCTTTTTTGCAGGGACGGCATTGGATGGCCCACCTGAGGTCTTGCAGATGACGGACTTTTTGACACACTGTTTGGCTCTGGATGTAGGCGCCAGCAACAGTCGTCAATGGGAGGAGCAGTCTTTCGGTACAGATGCAGAAAAAACAAAGGAAAGCCCGAGGTACGATAAAGTTTACACAAATACAATCAGCATTTCACAGCTGAGCCGCTTGGATTGCTCTGTTGTAGATGTAGGACATGTAATACATACATGGTCTTTCAATGAAATATTGAAATATCTTTCAAGTATTTTTTAATTTGCTTTGGTCGGGCTCAGGACCCCCTGACTCCCTCCCCAAACTTGTGCCCTGTGAATCATGTAAATCATTAAATGTAAATGTAGATGCTCAGCCCTCTCTTGTCTCATATTAGTAACCTGGATTCTTTTTCAGACACTGCACCCACCACTTTCTTCTGCCTTATGGTCAGTTTCCTGGCACCACGAAAGCAAAGTCTCAGCCAGGTTTGGAGGAGTATTTGAAATGATCATTTTCTGTGATAAAGAATAAAGTAAAACAACTTGCTTGTGCTGCTTCAAAGCCCTTTTCTCTGAAAACATTTGGCAGTTTCCGGAATATTAGATCATAAACAGGGTCTTTGTATTTTTACGACTAACCTTGGGTGAATAGCAGGTTGACAGGCAACAAGGGTAAACCCCTGCTAATTAATTCCTATGGATTTTGTCCCTCATATTCATTCAGTCCCTTATAAAGGTATTTTCAAGCCTGTAGCGACAGGCCATGCTGCTATTAATGTCACCTTTAATCTCTGACCTTTTCTCAGCAGGATTGCCTGTTGCTCTCTGTGTGTGGTGGAGTGGCAGCCATAATCTTCTTCAGTATTTGCTCCAAAAAGCACCGAAGAACAAAGCAGGTAGGATATTAATTTGTTCAGAGAGGAATCTGCTGGATGCTCACAACCACATCTTTAAAATGTGTTGCCTGTTGTTAAGAGCTCGTGTGCTACTGTGCTATTTTCTTTGTACCAGAGAGGACAACAGGCATACAGTTTTGGTTTTGACCCTTCTCTTTTTGAAGCAGTTGTGGAACCCATGCCAGATGTGTTGTGGCCAAATGCAAAGGAAATCCTCTGCTCTGCTGTCAGTAGATGCACCCGTTACATAGCTCTTGGGCTCGATGATGCTTTGGTGTGTGTCTGGGACAGGCAATCAGGTGAGAAAATCTTATGGTGGGGTATTTTATCAAAACTGACCCCACAGTGGTTTAGCTATAGCAATATAGTTTATTAGATTTCTCTTAATTGAAAACTCTTGATTCTTATGTTGTACAAAAAAACACATTTAAACAATTTTGAAAACAAAAGTTCACCATGTGACTTATTTCAATCAGTATCCTACCAAGGACAGTTCAACGTAGTTTTATTGAAATATTTCTACTTTCACACTTTCCTCATTGTGCCAACAGCATCAGTATGAAATTAAACACTTTTACTGTGTTCCATGCACTTCATGTTCCCATCAAGGTTGTTTAATGTGTGTAAAGTAAGAATAAGCCTGAATAAGTTAACAGACATTTAAAGCAATGTTTATACTGTTTAACCTCTGACTATGTCTCCAAACCACTTTATTGTTGATAAGGCATAGTCATAGTGAGCAACAATCTTCTCTAGATACTTGAAAAATACTACTTAGTTTTTTATTTAGAAAGTTTTTGTTGGCTGTCAAATATGTTATATGCATCTGTCAGTATTTTGTATTCTGCCTACAAAAGCTTTGACTTGAGAAAAGGTTCAGAAAATGTCAGACTTGGTTTTTAATATGGAACAAACGTGCAATAAATTATAGTTATAGAAGAGATACTGTAATACATAAAAGGACTGAAGTAACCCCCGACAACAAGCTCAGAAGGATCTTGCTGAGTCTGTGTATGTGGAATAGAAGCTCAGCATGTATGTTATTTAGCACGTTGAAGCTCTGTGTGATAGTTTGGCACAACAGCGGCACCCTTGACATAATTTGCATCAGCAGTCCGATACTGTGATGGCTTTTGATCCAAGTGCGTGCTGCCTGGTGCTTGCAGATTGAAATGCATTACTTCCTTTGAGACACTACAGTTTACTATCCAGTATACTGTCTATAAACTTGAAAGGGCAATTCTGAAGGGTCTTAAGTTAAAATGAGACGATGTCACTTTTAAAAGAAGAAGTAACACATTTTTCCTCTTGCAAATAAAAAGTTGAATTCATAAGTAATAAAACACACTCTCGCTCACTCAGGGGCTTTTCTGCTGCAGCTTTTCTATGACCAGTAGCTTATGGTGGCTAATGTTAGCGAAACTTTAGATAAATATTGCTGAATAACTGACATTACTGAGTCACTTGGCTGACTTGAGGATCTCTTTACTTATGCTACTGTTTCACTACGTTTTAGCACGTCACAAATAAACATTTCATAGGTTATATCACAAAAGTGCTCATGGCCATTATTCTGAAATTGCGACTTTGGGGCCACAGTGGCAGCTGTGTAGCAAAAGTTACGCAGTCTCGCTTTAAGCTGAATGCTTTGTTACTTCTTGTAGGAGTCAAATACAACCCTGGCAAAAAGTCAAAAATTTACTTTAAAAATCAGCACACAGAGCTTGAAATGATCACAGACATCAGTTTTTTTCAAAAGTGACTGGAAATGACTGCATAATATAATAAACAACATTTAATAGCTTATACGCTCCTGTATCTAGCAAGTCCACCGTTATTTACTTCACCTCTTTCTGTTGCAACAGCTGCCAACAAAAGAAAGAGGCCGTCTTCTTCAGCAAGTCAGTTACACATACGTCTTTGAAAAAACATTAACAGTGTAATGTCTGAATTCCTGAGTGTTTCTGTGGTTAAATACCCTCCAAACACACACACACACACACACACACATTAAAGCATGATTCAGAGAATTCTGTCGAGCTGTTCGTCTCAGTTAGTCGTGAGATATATTTAGGATTTCCCTGAAAGAAACTTCACTGATTAACGATAATGAGGCTGAACCATGACTGACAAGCTAACGGCCATTTTTGCTTGTTAGAGGTTTGTAATATAAACATGATTATGGCCTGTTTGATTCTCTTTCATTTTCTTGTCTTCCCCTCAGGGTCTCCATTGTCTGTTGTCTTAGTGTCGGCAACAGACAGTGTCTTCGTCAGGATGCAGTTTGTGGATTACTGGCCGGTTTCTGCTGCTGATTATCAGACTTTCACAGCAGCTGAAGTCCATCTTTTAGTGTTGTGTAAAAGTGGAGAAATTCATACAGTCGCCACAGGACGAGGGACGCAGCCCTACACAATGCAGTTCACTGAAAGGTTACCTGAGTTTGACATATTTCCTTGTTGAATGTGTGCATCTAACTTTTTATTGTATCAGACAAAACATTTTCACACATTATTTCCTGTACATCTCTACAGGCCAAAAGACGGCGGGGCCCTCCCAACTGTCACTGCATCACTGCCGTTCCTGCAGAGCGTGGTAGAAACACTGAAGTTGTAGATGAAGAGTTTAAAGCTCATAATACAAAAGGAATTTCTGTAGCACGTACAGTATTACAATTTTCTGTCTGTCTTATTTTTCTTGCCTGAACTAGTCGCTTGTGGTGCAAAGAAATGGAAAAATATTCCTCCAAGATGTCATCAACAAAACCACTGTGTGCTTCTTGATTCCTCCCACAACTCATCTAATTGCTACTCCCTGCAAGCCTGTTTATGCCCTGAACACCAGACAGCAAACCCTGTTCATACAAGGTGAAGCCAAAGCCAAATACTTGTTTTGTTTTGTTGTGCATAGCAAAGTTTTATCATCTTCAGGAGAAAAGTACTGATGAGGGAATCACTGGTGTTGTTCTAGAAGAGTATGACATTCAGTAAGTTCATATTAACATGGATATGTAAGCAAAGAAGCTGCAGAAACAAGGTCACATGACACTGAAGTAAAGGTTTTCATTTCTTACGCAGGTGACCAGGACACCAGCTGCAGTGCGTCTTCTGAAGGAGGAAGCCAGAGTCAGCTTTTCATCTTCCGATTTGGAGAGTGTGAAATCATTAAGCCGTATATTGTTTCACCTCCAGACTGTCCATGGCAACAAAAAACACTGAGCTGTGTCGCTCTAGAGGAAGCCTGCAATCTCTACCTTCAGCAAAGGTTGCATTCTTTGTGTCTTTATGCCGCTATAATCTGAATATATAATATATGTCCAGTTATTGTTGAAAATAAACCCCCAAGATGAGTCAGATGATACGTAGACTCCTGTCCAAACGGACAGAGCACAAACAATTCATATTTGAAAGTTAAAGTAGTGTATTTTCGTGTGTTTCTTGTGTTTTCATGTGCAGAGCACAGTCTGTGGAAGAAAGGAACAAAGCTATAACGCAGACATGGAAGCAGCTACAGAAAACTGCAGCGATGGTACAACAGAGACACAGTAGAGCTGCAGCCAGCTGAAGAGCTGCCACAAATTATTTTTTGCACAGAGGTACTCTTGTATGTAGCGTTTGTGTGCATGTTCATTTTAAAACTTCTTCTTCAGTAATTCCCACCACCTTTACTGCGTTCTTCTCCCTGACACACACAAATGGATTTTTTTCCATGTGAAATTGCTGCACGTTGCTATGGTATTTTTCTGTTTCTTTTTTTAAACACATGTATAAATTAAGTGAAAAAGATTTACATGAACGTGTCTGAATCATCTTAAGACATTTCCTTGAAAATAGCCCTGAAGACACCAATAATACACCAATAGATGAGACACCATCTATTTGGAGTAGCGTTCAATCCAGTAACTGATGTTGGATGATGCTTTATTGATTTCTGTTATACTGCCTGGTATATGGGCACACACTTTATTTCTTGCACATGTAGGGCCTATGGATGCTGTTTAAACAGTGCATTCCATACTGTACATCCCTTTCATACCTCATAAACATAAATGGTATAGTGGTGTATCATTTATGAAATTAATGCATATTATTAAATATAACATTTTATCCAGGGCTTGAAATAATGAGGGCAATACACACTGAGAGAATTCAGTGAAATTAATAAAACCATGGCTACATTTAAGAAAACAGTAAAAGTTGTGTTTATGAAGCTTGGAGGAAGCAGTAAATGTCATTAGATCAAAGGTAGCAGGACTGTGTGCATTGTTTATGCTACATCATAATATGATGGAGGGAGAATAAGTTGCTGAAGTATTTCCTTTGGATTATTATCAGTTGATCCTCTCTCAGCAACACTATGACTCAGTGGCTCTGCCTGTAAATACACTCTGTTAGTGAGCCTTTGTTTAAATCTGTCTCACAGGTCCAGATGTGACCGTACGTTACCAACGTAGCTTAATCTCCGGTTTTCATTTGCTTTTAAGACAAAAACAGATTTGAGGCACTGATCCTGGATTTGTCTTACCGTGGAAAAAGGAATAATATTATTTCTTGTGTTGAATTAGGTAAAATTGTTATATCTGTGGTGCTGGTAGGCCATCTGTAATATGTATTTTAAAAGGATCAGTGTTTTCAGGCTGAATATGACTGGGCCGTATTCAGTCATGGCACGTTGGCATTTTGTTGCCTTTGGGGTCCTTGAATGTTTCATATGTCATGTTTTTAATGTCAGAAGACACACAAAAAAAACAGGACAGGGTGCAAAGGTTTTGCTTAAAGTGCACGTTGTAAACATCTTTAGTTAAACTGTTATAATCTGTCATGCAACAGTCCTTAGTATTTTGACTGTCTATACTGTGAACGTTTAGGTTTAGTTTTGGGTTTAGGCAGTAACAAAAGATGTATACACCTATACAGTCGCATGCCACTGATACAGTTTACGATTTAATGGCAATTTTTTGACCCCATATTTTATCCCAATATGTAGCAAAATGTTAAGTGAAAATAATCACCCAATTTCAGTTTTAAAGGCCTTTCAGGTTCATGTATACATAAGAGAAATGGAGACTGGAGGCCAGCATTAGTAGCCAGTTTTATGTCTGACAAACTGACACATTCAAATTCAAGGGAGCATAATCAGCTACTAAATAATGTCAATATTTATTGAGTGCCAGGGTAACAACAAATTAGATGAAAATAGTTGAGATGGGCTCTCAGTCGGAGTCGGAAGATCCTAATATATCAGAGAGCGTATTGTTCATCTATAACCAATCAGCAATGTGTGGCTGGAGAACTATTCCTGATTGGCTCCCTGTTTGAGTTTAGATTGGTGGACGAACAGTAATGGGGTTTCTTGTGCCAGAATGTACTTGTTGTGTCCATTTCACTGAGCGCCTTTTGGACCATTTGTGCGGCGTCTCTGTTGTTCTTGGCACAGAGACATTTTCCTATGTTGTTGCATCATTTGTACTCCTTCAACAGTTGTATCAGATCATACTGTGGTGTCTCTCTGTCAAAAGGGACTGATACTGATACTGATTTTAATGTGTTTGAAAGCCTCATTTGAATTTCGAAAAAGCTTTATTGAGGGTTGATGCCAAAGGGCTACAGTCATTGAGAGTGTAATGAAAGCGCAGGTGCTCTATTCAAAAAGGTTGGCATGTGTTACTGTCAACATCAGATTTGTACCGTGAAAAAAAATCAGTAAAAACAACGCAGCAATGGCCTCTTAAATTAAACTGAGCACCTACAGCGAGGCAGAGACTGTCACTGTTTGCTGTTCTTATTATACTCATTGGACTTTTCATTTGCCTCTCATACATCTGCAGTACTTAGTGAGTTGCTTGTGACATTTTTGCTTCATCAACATTTTCTTTTACTATTAACATACAGAAAAAAAACCTGCCATCATTGCTGCTTCAAAGCCACTTTAGGTATTTTTTCGCTTTCCCAGAGACGTCCAATTAACTGTAAAATTGTAAATGTAATATTTATTGGAATAAATGGACCCTCATTGGCAAAAGCCAAGGTACGGAGAAAACCACATAAATTACAGAGGCAGGGATTCGCTTGTCTGACTCTGAAGCTAAATGACGGCCTGTTGAACGGTTGAAAGCTACAAAAGCTAGTAAGTGTAGTTAATTTTGTTACATGAAAATTAATAAATGATGAGACAATGAAATGAAGTTGATAAAAGGAGTTGTTGGACATTTTGTGAGACACACCTTGTCGCTTGCTGAGTCCTACATGAGAGTGATGTATACCCCTCTCATGTACGGTACATATGAAGCTACAGCTAGCCTGTTTAGTTTAGCAAAAATAGCACATAACCATCCGTAAAACCACAATGTGTCATTTTAACTTAGTTTTTTGTACTTATTAAATGAGATATAACATGTTAATTAATGTTTTTGTTAGCCGGTAGGTTGATTTTGTTACATTTGAACCGAGTAAGGCTAGCTGTCTCTCCCCGTTTCCAGTCTTTATGCTAAGCTAAGCTAACCGGCTGCATCTTCATATTTAACAGACAGTCATGAGAGTGGTATGATCTCCTCATCTAAACAGAAACAGAATTTCTATAAATGTCGAACTGTTATAACTGTTATACTATTTAATGGATTAGTTGACTATTTTGACAAATAATCATAATTTTTAAGAAAAAAAATTAAAAGTTCTCTGACTGCAGCCTCTCAAATCAGAATCTTTGTATCTATTTTCTTTTTATTTTGTTTATCTTGAAATGATTTGGTGTACTCGATTTCACATAACATTTTAATACATACAGGAATGTATGCGGAAAAACCAAGTGAAAGATGGATGATACAGGCATCAATTTAGATAATGGATTCAGATTAAAATTATTAAGGCTTGTATCCACAGTAGAAAGTGACCCAGATAATCTTCCACATAAGACCTGCAACACACCCCTGTGAAATGCAGCTGTTGTTATTGTACAGCTGTATTTCACAAACTGTCCAGATTAAATACTTTTTCTAGCTACATTATTTATTTTGTAACACATGAACGAAGCTGCTGCGATTTTCAGTGAGTCATGTCTGTAGTAGATGTTGCTCAATAAATCATGTTAATTAGACAATTACATAGTTTTAATACACTACTTCTAAAATGACATGTTACGCCACGTGTCTGCCTTTGAGGTTCCTCTAATCATTCAAAAGAAGAAAAGGGCATCTTCTTTCCATAGAGCTGAGGATGATTTTAAAGTTATTTGTTATCTCTACCACATATTAATTTGTCACAATTCAAGAGTAGAAAGGGCCTTTCTGTTTGGACGCTATGACTCATCACTGATTATAGGCAGCAGTCCCCTCAGGGGTCCTACTGCTACACATCACGACAGACATAGAAGTGTGTTTGCATAAGAGAGCTGCACGGCATTGCAACAGGAATTTGCGTGCTTACAATTTTAGCTGTATGTGAATTTCTTTCTCCCAATGCGGGGCTCGTTGTACTTTTACCTCAAAATCTGCGACATTTCCAACAGCAATGGATTCACAATAGACACTCCAAATCAGTACATTTAATTCAAGATGACCACAAGTTACAATTTACAGACAACTGAATATTCCTTTAAAACAGAAGCTCATTTTGTTAGTGAAGTGCGATCAGTGTTTTTATTTTATGAAACTCTTCAAGGAAATACAAGTTAATGTATCTTCCGACCAATGTCAGTTATGATTTTTGGCCTTTGTGTTTTATGCAGAAGCATGTCATGATTTGTGAAACCAAAATGACACGTTGTATTAAAGGAATATAGGACCCCACACATCAGACAGTCAGACACAGAATAAATCTGAATAAATAAAACAGTTATACAACAGTAGTAAAAATTGTCAGGGAGCCTCCGTCCTGTACTCTAATTATATGATGCTCTCCGGGCTGGACTGGTTTGGATCTCTCTCTGCATCATTGTCTGCTGTTAAAAAGCTGCTTCCTGGTGACGTCGACTCTGCTTTGCTGTGGTTATCGCTGCACAACATGAACCTCTCCTGGCTGGCGGGGCTCACCTCTCTTTTCAGTGGCAAAGAGTTGGCGGCACAAGTGAAAGATCCGGTTATTACCGTGTTATTATCCAGGTCGGACGTCGTGGTGGCGTTGCAGTAAAACCTCCGGAGCCCCTTCCGGAAGTGAATGGTGAACAGGCCGTAGATGACCGGGTCCAGGCAGGCGTTGACGAGCCCAAAGATGAACAGGATGTGGGTCAGTGAGTGAGAGACCTTCCCCTCCAGGTCGTCGGGGAAGAACCAGTACCACAGGCCCAGCAGGTAGTATGGAGTCCAGCAGATAATGAAAGACGAGACGATCACAATACTCATTTTTAGAGTTCTCATCCGGGCTCTGGGGATGTTATTCTTCGAACGCCGCAAATGCACTTCATTAGAGGGCACTGGGAGCAGAACAGATGACAGAAACAAAACATGGCACACATTATAAAGGCTTGAATGCAAACAAACAAACATATTTATTATTTAACAGGCAAAATGTAGTGCTAGTATTGCCTTTTACATTCAGATTTAGTTCCTTATTCCTCAAGAATAGGAGAGTTGTTTTGCAATGCATTTAAAAGGTGGGTTCACCCAAATTACAAAAAAAAGGTTTCTCACTTATAATGCAGATAGTTTTAGTTTTATTGGGCCAGGTTTTCAGGTTTCTGTCTGAGATTTCTGCTCACAGCATTGAAGAATGACATTTAAACAAGACTAGCAGTCTACAGCCACACTAGCGCTGCTAAATGCGAACATCAGCATGCTAACATGCTCACAATGACAATGCTAACATGTTGATGTTTAGCAGGTATAATATTTATCATGTCCATCATTAGTATGTTAGCATGCTAACATTCTCTAATTAGCACTAAGCAGAAACCACAGCTGAGGCTGATGGGAATTATTCTATTTAGTCAGAAATCAAATATAGTATAAGTTAAGGGATCACCAATGTTACTGAACTTCATCCTCTGGCCACCGTGGATATCTTTACCAAATTTCACGACAGTTCAACAGGTAGTTGTTAAGACAAGTCACTAAAAACCCCAAAATGTAAACCTCATGGTGGAACTAGAGGAAAAGTCAGGGCATCAACATTGTCAGTAGGATTCATCCTCTAGGGACCATGAATTTTACTAGTTCATTGTATTGTATTGTTCTGTTGTACTGTGGGTGAACCAGCTCTTTCATCAGTCCAATAACTGAGCCACTACCGTTAGAAAATCACAAAGTTACATCCTGGTGTGTTAATGTATTTGACTCAAGCTTTACAACTCTGTGTGGGTTGAGGAACAAAAAGCATGAAATCACCAAACACGGCCCACCTTTTATCAATGTGCATCTACTAATGAAAGGGTCAAACACACTGTGCAGTAGCAGTTAAGTTATGTAAGTGCTCATCACTGACGCAGACCCATCCACAGAGCTTCAGACTCGACGTGAACTTACAGTTGTCCTTTTTCAGTCGTTTGGAGATCTCACAGAAGATCCTGGTGTAGCAGGTGATCATGATGGCCAGCGGCAGCAGGAACAGGCAGGAAAAAGTGAACATGTTGTAGGCCGTTTCATGCCAGTGAGTGACAAAACTTCCACGTGTGGTACACTGAGTGAAGTCCTCGGGATGGATGATGGTCACATTGTGAAAAAGGAATATCTGAGGAGGGAAAGGAACATTTTCAGGCATGTGAGGTGACACCCAAGGCTACTCTTATGTGGTTGGTGGCCATATCATCATTCAGTGATGACTTTCAATGCTCTGGTTGACCTGCCAGGGATAAAGGCTGCCTCAGGACATGAAATGCAGTAAGCAGTCTAATAGAAAACATCTATCTAGCTATCAAACTGCTATGTTACTTCCCAAAATAATCCTGTCAGGTAGTTCTGTCAAAAGAACCCAACTTACGTGAGTTTTGATATCTATGGACAGGAAGTGGGTCTCAACCCTCATGGCTCATGACCCACAAAGCTACATTTACCTTCATCCTCTCCCCACAGGTTGCACATAAGCCCTTCAACTAAAAAAGTGATGGTCCTTTCTAAGATTGCGTAATTTGAATAATTTGTTGAGGCCTGGGTAATCTATGTAGAGGTAAAACTATCCAGTAACAAGAATTTCATGTACCACATATATATTTTTTAATTTTTCAAGTTATAATCTTGAAGATTTTCATTTCGTTCTCTTTGGCGGCACCTAAGGCGGTAAGCGGTAATTGCAGGTGAGTTTTTGGACCTGAATGGTCCCATTCGTGACTAACAAACAGGCAATCTGCAATTCCTGTCCCAGGGATACTAGTCCAAGAGAAAGAGAGCCACATCTGTATCTCCCCTCAGTCCCTTTTCTTCTTTCAGTGCTCTCCACCTTGGCAAGGCCACACCGATGGTAGCTGATGGTCGTTTTGCTTTTTTGACTGTTTGCCTTCATCTGAACGTCGTCTTTGTTCCTTTTTCTTTGGATTTGCGCTTGTTTTAGGAGTTTCATCATCTGTAGTCATCGATCTTTTCTTTGTTTGTTCGGCCATAGTAACAGTAACAGAGACCGGAGAAATCAGTACTCTGCTTCACACACAAGTGAGTTGTGATTTTCCCACTGTAAAAAGAAACTATTTGTTTTAACTCAAGTTGGCTGAATTTGAGAAGTTAAAATTACCTCAGCTTGTCTTCTCAAATTCAGTCAACTTAAAATTTGAAGGCAGTCTGGACACTAACTTTTTTTAAGTTAAAACAAATAGTTTCTTTTTACAGTGGAAAGTCACCACAGACACCCAGTTCGCAATACTGCAAATGCAAGGGCTTTCATCAGTGGGCCATACTGTGGGCTCAGTCACCATTGTGTTACCTCATTCGGCGACAGATAGTGACTTAACAGACCATGAAAATCTTCAAGATTATGACTTTAATGTCATAAAGAACAGTGCTTTTTGTTTCCTGTGGTTGCTCCACTTATGCAGACATACATCATTTTTGGTTAGGATTGTCGANNATAATACCCTACTTGTTAACAGGATAAATTCATTGTTGGATTTGATGACAATAGTAAATAGATTAAAAAAATTAAGCCAGTTATATTCCTTCATGTGTGTGTTTACAGGACACTCTCTCGACTGGCTTTCTTTGTATAAATATTGTTCACATTGGTCTTTGCCTGCACAGCCTCCCACATGGTGATTAATTCATTTTCATGTTAACAAAACAAAACATGTTGGCAAGAAATTCTCCTTGCTAATGGGATCATCATTTATTTCAGACTGATGTTAGGTGGGCAACTGGCAGCCACACATTTCATACTTTTTCATTAGCAGTTTGTGGGGAAAGGATTTTTTATGGAACAGAGATTGTAAATCATAGAATATTAAATATTCACGTAGACAATTTAAACCAAAGTAAGAATTATATCAGAGTAGAGAAAGTGTCCATGTTAAATGAACACCTGTTTCTACCCTAATCTAATGAAAATCAGTCCTGACTTCTGGCCCGTGTGATCAGCTGGGCTACCTGACCTTACCTGGGGGACTGACAGCACAACGCTCATGCCCCACGCCACAGTCAGCATGACACTGTTCCTCTTTCTGGCCTTATTGATAGCCAGAGGGTTGAGGATGGCTGACTGCCTATCGAGACTGATCACCACCGTGACAAAGGCACAGGAGTACATCGCCTGCAGCTTAAGAAACATCAGCAGCCTGCAGGCAAAGTCCCCAGCGAGCCACTGGACTGTGATGTTCCACACGGCGTCCACAGGCATCACGATGAAGGTCACCAGCAGATCAGCCACTGTCAGGTTGATTATCAGCACCCTGACGTGGGATTTACGCTTCCCATCGCCATGCGCCGCCCACAGCACAGCCAGGTTGCAAAAGGCCGATATGCCGCAGAGAATGCAGGTGATGATCACTCTGACTTTGGCTGCCGTGGTGAACGTGGGCAGCTGCAGTGCACCGTCCCCTGCCGTCCAGTTGGAAGGGGGCGAGGAGCAGTTGCAGCTGGCGTTCAGTCGGTGGTCTGTCGTCAGGTGATACATGGTTGCTGCAGAGTCACACAGAGTGGTGTTCATTTTCTGACGCGCACAGAAACATTCTGCTCATCCACCACGAAGATCAGCGCTGGTAACAAGAGGGAAGCAGAACGAGGGAATCAGCAAGGTACAAGAGGAATGAGTCAGGGGCCAGGAAGTGGGTGAAGATCATCCAAACACATTTGTGTAACAAGTGAAACACAAACATCTCATGAATGAATAATACAGTAGCACATCAAGAGGAAGTAATATGCATATATGGAAGCCGAGTTCGCATTGCAGTTCAATGAGGTGGAAAGATGGAGCTGACAAGAAGTGTGAGGAACATGAGAATTATTAATAAAGTAGTAATATTAAACTTCCACACAAGTCCATGTTTTCCTTGAGTGCCAACATTCAACCACAGTTTACACATTTCATGTGCTGTTCAGGATTCCTTACTTAGTAATCATAACATAGGAACAGAAGAGATAAAAATACACTGTGATTTTGTTTCTTATTTATTAATAGATGTCATAAATAATGGCTGTTATTATGTTATAATAACAGTATCCATTTCAACAACACTTGATTGAAAAATAAAAACCTGAGGGTCACCATGCAACTCATCTTTGTTGTGTGAGCCCCAACAAAAACTGGTTCTCAATAAACTGCAACAAAAATCTTTATATTTTGGACTTGTGATTTTAAATTCGAAACAGGAAACGGATGCAGATTCAGTCGACTGGGCCCTGCTCAGTGTCCTGGTTCATTTAATAAGTGGTTGGCAGCCTCTGTGTAATCAGTTAGTATTGTGGTGCCCACACCTGCACAGCTACATCACTGATATTAGACTGATCCTGTGAATACAAACACCACACCATGAACTATCCGGCTCTAAGTGTGTCAGAGGATTTCTACTAAAAGAAAAAAAACAAAGGCCTTTTTTTTTAGACCATTCATAAATTATAAGAGAAAAAACTGATCGAGGTGATGTCTCACCTAGATCAGGTTTGCCTTGAATGTTTCTCCTGGTGTTAAATTTCATAAAAGAGGAGCTGTTACTACAGACAAAGACAGACATGATGGTAGAATAGATGGAACATCATGTAAATGTATTCTGTGTTAAATATGCAAAGCACTGGTCATTTCAGCACAATAAGCACACGCGCTTGTCTTCTGTCTTGTGTTTGAGTGTTTTCTTATTTTGATCCGAGATGAAAATAAGCTCTGATTAATTTAAATAATTTGACAGTCAATCAATCAAAAGATTCCTTAAAAAACAAAACCGCAGTAATTTATGTCGGACAGACGGAACCTTACATGGATTATCAAAGACATGTTCCTGTTCTGCAGCCAGATCCTACTGAATATCACTAATTTAAAGATTAAAAACCTGCTCCACTGATGTTATTCTGTAGGATGCACTCCACACACACAGAAGATTTACAAATACACCTGAATCAAGATTTCCACATCTGCAAAAAGCCAAATAAAGACATTTCAATTAAGGTTGCGCACAGTTCATTTTTAATTCCCACATGTGACATTAAGCGCACTTGCAGCCCCAAACCACATTAAAAACCAAAAAACCACATGACAAATATATCTCTCATGTTCTCTCTGTGTGTAACCAAGAAGCTTAATATGCGAAAAAGAAAACTTACGCTTATGTGCAGTGGAGGGCTGCGGGTTTAGCCTTTTGCGCACTTCTGGGACCTGGGAAGTATTTAAAAATCACAGCAGGACGGAGGCTTTGTTGTTTTCCATAGGTCGGCTGCTGTAAGTTTGGCAAGCCTGCAGGCTCACAGACACCTACTACAGCTGTGCAGCTCTTCTGGCGTCAAAGTGCGTCCTGTGCGCTTCCAGCCGCTCCACCTTTATCCATATACCAATCAGAGCCGCGCAACATAAACCCCCGGGGTGTGGTCTGACCTCAACTCCATATTCACTCACATATTTGTTAGCAAAAAAAAGAAACACGCGAGTGCGAATAAACTGTGATTGACGATCACCACCAGGCAATTGGCAACACCAATCATATTTTCTAAACAAATGCGAGGAAGAAATAAGTGGTACGAGACCATGTAGGAAAAATATTAATTATAAAATCACAATTTGGACTGTGCCTGTGCTGTGTGAAATCCTCCAGTAAAAGCTACACTATTACATAAGACTTGATTCATGAGATAGGACACAGGCAGCTGAGGGTCAGAGCTGCTTGAAAAACAATATTCTCTTTGACTGTGAGAAACATGTCAGCAAACAACAAGCAGATCCAAGTCTGTCAGCTGGACCTGAAGATCATACAGAATGCGGTGCAGTTTTAAGTTACAATGACCATAAAAAGACTGTAAATCTGAACTAATCAGCATCTCAAATGTAGCTGGGGTTAGTACAGTAAGTAAAACTTACCTGACAAGCTGGTCATGGGGCAAGACAGAAGTGACAAACTTTTCACACAATTGTCCAAATTTGGGTGTAGAAGTTGGTTGAAGCTTCTTGCTTGAAGGCATATATTTATGCATTTAAAGGAATAGTTCTACATTTTGGGAGATGCGCTTATTCGCTTTCTTGCCAAGAGTTAGATTATATATATATATACTTCCTATCTGTACAGTAAATATCTGCACAGTAAAACTGGAGCTCGGAGCTGATTAGCGTAGCTTAGCATAAATACTGAAAACTAAGGGAAACAGCTAGCCTGGCTCTGTCCAAAAGTAACAAAATCCACCTAACAGCACTTCTAATACTCACAAATTAACACATTATATCTTGTTTGTTTAATCTGTACAAAAACCAAAGAGCAAAAACAACAATTCGCTGTTTTAACCACCAATTTGTGGTGGTTATGTGCCGGACTATTTCATGGACAGTTGCCAGGCAACCATTTTTACACTTTGGTTTTTGTACGGAATTAACAAATGAGATGTAACGTGCTAATTAGTGAGCTTTAGAGGTGATGACAGGTGGATTTTGTTACCTTTGGACAGAGCCAGGCTAGCTGTTTCCCCCTGTTTCCAGTCTTTATGCTAAGCTAAGCTAACCGGCTGCTGGCTGCAGCTTCATATTTACCATACAGACATGAGGGTGGTATTAATCTCCTTATCTAACTGGAAACGTATTTCCCAAAATGTCAAACTATTGCTTTAACAATGTCAAACTTTAGAGCTCCTACTGGAAAAAGAGAAAAATATCACGTTACAGTCATTAACTCGTTTACACCTCATGTAAAATAAGTTTACAACAGTAAAGAAGGAATTAACTTTAAGCACAACAAACACGTCAGTTCTATATGGATGTGGCATATCTTTATAAGTGCATTTCTCTGAGAGCCATTTGTCTAATAAAATGGTTACAGAGATGTAATAAATATGTCAGGGTAAATATAACTAATGGGCTCTGTTTCCATGGTAATTTCTCACTGAAATGGTTGAACACAGGTCAAGGCACGGAGGAGAGGTGACAGGGATTAATTAAAGCAGTCTCTCAACTTCTCACAGCACGTTCCCCCTCCTTATCTATTCCAGTTTGAAAAATGTAAAAATACAAAAGAGGGAAGCGTGAGGGCCACAACTGGGCCATAATTACATAATTAAAGGTCCATGACATGGTAGTGCTGCTTGAGAAACTGAAACAAAGTGAGGGCAAATTTATGGCTGAATCAACTGTAGCTGTCTCTTCTCTATTACCGTTTGATGAATTCAGTAAAATGATTATTGTCTGCGAGCGTATGTAAACTTGATTTCAGCTGCAAGTAAAACCACACGTGTGAAGAAAACGCCACAAAATGAATTTTAGTGTTTGCAGAAACATTTTGAACCTTCTCTTTGCACACAACAGTGTGACAATCTATCATTCAGATCTCATCCTAAATCTTTTCATTTAGAGGCTACATTTTATCCCAGGAGGGATAGTTGTTGTCATTTTTGGTCAGTGCTGGGTTGTGATCTCATTTGGATGAGTAATTGGTTATTTGCCCTGAGGTCTGTGCGTTTCTCTGGTTCCCTCTCTACACTAGTCTGTTATGGCAAAGTCTTTATGTCTGCATCCATACAGCACATTCCTCTTATTTATATTAGTTTTATTGAAGTAAATATTCAGTGCCAGATGTAGTGGCAGTTAGTAATAGATTTTGTAGTGCCCCACAAGGACCTCTGTTCTTTTGAAAGAGCTGAAATGGAACAAATACGTCTTTAAAAATGTTGTCAAATTGCAATCAGTGGCATCTGAGACAGACATTCAATGATCCATATTTGTTTTTATGCAACAAATGTCAGTGTTGTTATCGCTAATTGATATTATTCAACAGTGATTAATATAGCGATTTACATGTGCTGTCATGAGCACTTAAGAGCCTCTTTTTTTTTTGCATAAATATATTTTTCTGCTTTCCTACCTCATTTATCATCTCACGACCCCTCAAGATTTATCCCAACCCCCAGGTTTGGAACCACTGTTGTACAACATGACTAATAACTAGTATGTACAGTGTGAGTATCACTGTTTGCTCAACAGTCACATTTTCTCAACTCTAAACATTACCTGAGTTATTGTATTTTTCACGCACACTCTTTAAATCCTGAGATTTAAAGGTTGTGGCTTGAAACGTCAGCATGAGTCATTCACAGTTAAGGCGTCAGTGTCAGCCAGCCACTTCCTTTTTTATATAAATAAGTAAAGATGTTGGAAGTCTAAAGCCTGGCAAACAAATGAAGATTATACTTTTCACCCCTAGTTTTATTTCTCTCAGACTGCCCCCTCTAACGTGCTATACAGGCTTGTCTATTCACACCTGGAGAGCACATTAGATTTGGTGACGCTAATTATTTTTTTACATACTTGTAGATTTGAGCTTGGTTTTTCTTGGCTTATTGGTCCATTAATTTTCCAATTTCCTTATCTTAATTATTTTGTCTTTTATTTTACATGATTTGTTTTTCATTTCTATGTATTTATTGTCATTTGTACACCTTTGTATCTATTTAATGACATCTAATCACATGTCTATTTGTATGAACTCTTATGTGAGACTTGTGAAATGTGGTATATGAAGTGTGACTAGTACTTTATTCTTTTACCTGTCTGTCTCTCTTGTACAAATTTGCTATATAATGAGAAAATGACCCACAAAAAAGGATTTATCTGGTGACGTTTTCTCAATGAAGAGGCAACATCCTCTGAATCACACGCAGCGTTATACCTCCACAGTGAAATATGGATTTGAGAGTTTGCCTGGAGATGTCTCTGTGCGCTTTCAACATAATTAAAGTGCTCTGGTGGAAAGTAACTGTGGTTGGATTGTGAGTACTGTGCTAAAGCACAATGCCTTGGGGTGAAGCCCTTTGAGAGAACTGTGTCCTGTCTATAGAGTTGTATTCTATATTTAGAGGTTGTTCAGTATGGTGGTGAACAGTGATGTCTTTATATACATGTCTATGGTTGACAACAAAAAGGAAGATGTCCACACTTGATAATATAGCATGAAGTGAATGTTTTTCATACCAACCAAACTTTGTCAGTAATTAACAATCATTCAAGCAGAGAGGACAAACTATTTAGTTAATCAGGCAACACTAACAGCCTAATTATGCACTTACAAGGGTGTGAGATACTTTGCTGCCTACAGTTCCAACTGGCGTTAGATTGAACCTTTCAGACTGTTGTTGGGTAATAACGGTTAAATATGCACAGGCCAAATTTATAGATGCATAGAAAACAACATTTTGATTATTGGAAACTGTGACATTTCCAGATTATAATCTACCGACACAGGACTGGAAAATCAGTATATGGTCCCCTTCGTTCGTGGTGTCCTTGTATGCATGTTGCAGGATGTGTTTTGATTTATTGAGATGGATTAATTTCCCTGGTTCCAATGTAGAATAGATAGTTATGTGATGTTCAACTCACGGCCAGGAAGGAAAGGAACACGCTGACCCAAAACATGTTGTTATTTGTCACCCTAGTCTTCCGGCTTCACTCATCACGAGCCCTTGAAGGGAAGTCTTGTCACAACACAACTCAATACTCTCAATTCACACTCGGTGTTTTTAATCTTCAATAAAGAAAAGAGAGCCATGGAACTATTTGTTAATTAAAGTGAAATGGAAAAAAAAGCAAATATGCATTCAATAAAGTTACATTAAATGACCATTTGTCAAGAGGAGGTATTTTAAGTGTAGTTTATCTGTATTCCCAACAATATACTGGCCAGCCACAATCAAAACACACAGAATTTAAATTTGAACCTTGGAGTTTGTGTATAATGTTATAAACTGAGCTTATTTGCTGTGACCTCCTTGCAACTTTTACCAGATATTGATGCTAAATCCCTCACAGAAGAGCAGTCGTGCTCTTATATCATCATCCTAAATTCAGCACTGTATCCTGATTCTTGCCTGCGGTAAAAATGTATTTGAAGGAACTTCAAATGCAAATTCGAGTCACAGAGATATTTACAGACTTTCATAATATATGACATAGAGAGAGACAATATGATGAGAGAAGATCACACTTTTCCTGGTCCACGTGAGGAGATATACCCATTTTCAGTCTAACATGACTGAAATGGGACATGACACATGCCATTTCAAACTGAAGCCACATTTAAGCATCTCAGTGCAAATGCGCAACATGTTGGTGGTAATGAAATTCAGTCTCAAGTGGAAACAGCTCTCAGTCTCAAGTGCCCTGATGTTGGTTGATTAGGCATGTGACACTCCATGTCTGCTGATGGGCTCACAACGTTCGAGAGAGTTGTGTGAATCTGTTGAAAGTTTACTGTATATGATTCTTTAGGAAAGTTGGCACCCACTGCCACAACTTGGGGTGCCAAAAACACCTTTGGTGGCTCTCAATAGTATTTCCATACATTTTAGAATTACACAAATAAACAGGAACAGATTATATGTTGGTTTCCTGAACCGAAGCCATCCATACCTCTGACACAGTCATTTCTTCTTCAGTTGTAAATGTTTTTATATATCATGCTACCATCAAATAATGTGATCAGGTCAACAGAAAAACAGAAAAAAAAAACAGCCTAATTATTAATTCTAAGGGGATCATTGCGTTGGCACAGCAGGGGTCCTGATGTAGAGGTGGTCTGGCAAAGAAATGCAGGTGTCATCAGCAAAAAAGTTGAACCTAGCTCAACATTATCTGACAACAACTGCTAGATTACCTTTTATCATGAGCTTGTTTTTTAACCTCACAAACGTTGAGATGGATGGAGATGGACTTTTCACAGTTGTAAAATCCTATCTTAGAGTATTAGAGACCACTGTGGGTTCACAATGAGCCATCAAATTCATAGATGTATCATTCAAATACACATATTTTCTCTTCCTGAAAAAGATTCCTCTCCGAAAAGTTTGCACTGTGGCCAGATCAGTCTGTGGCAGGACAAAACACAGAGATAACTTGACTGAAAAGCCTGAAGTCCTATTAGCAGCTTTGAGACGCTGTGCCAAAATGTTGGATGAAACAAAAAACATTGGGTTTATGCCTTCAGAGCACGGATGGTATTTTATGGTAATCTGCTTATTTGATCATAATAGGCAGACAAAACTGACATTTTTGCCTGAGAGTGGCACAGAGAAATCTTATGAAAAGCTTTGCCCTATTTCAGGGTTTACCTCCTTTGAGGCCTGCGTTTCAAGACTGAATCCGTCATAATGGGTCGACAACGCTTCCCCATTTTTCTTTCTTTTAATTTGAATGACTCAACTCTATCCTTTGAGCCCAGGATGGGCAGGTCTTTGCCACGTTACTTGATACTCGCTTGATATTCAAATGGTTTTGATTTGGTGCTGATGACTATTAAAAAGGCACTGTATATATACAAAGTTTTTTTAATGCTGTCATGGCCCTGAGGCTCCACCATAGTGAGTCATTATCTGAGCTGACTCACAGGAAGCTCTGTTTCACCCTTCTGAGCCTCTTGGTTTTTAACGAAGCTACAGTACAGTATTGAAGAGATGAGAACATAACCACAAAAATGTGAGGCTTTTAGATTGTTTACTTTGATGCTTTCTACTTTCTGTAGATTTTACTTTTTCTTTAGAGTATTGTCCTACATTTTCCAAAATGTACCAAAAAGTTGTTTTGGTTTTTAGTTTTTTTTCAACCTGCTAGGCAGGCTTTGGTCGCCAACTCTCAAATCTTACACATCATATACCACACATACACTTTTCAAATAAATCCACTGTATGTTTTACCACACAATAGTAATGTAAACTTGAAAAAAATCAACCCAAACATGTTCGTTGTTCGTATGAATTAACTAATAACTAGTCTCAAGTCTTTCAGAGCTACAGTATTTTATACTTTACATGTGAAGTGTCAACCTTAGCACTGACGAAACTGTTGGAAAGGAACAGGAAACCTACAGAAATATCACAGCACAATGTCATCATCGCAGAGAATAAAAGACTGATCTCATGAGCATGATAATATATTCAATTATACAAAATGAGGATGGAAATAGAGGCTTCACCGTTGCATGTAAACAGCTTGATTGAACTGATTTCACAATCAGCGAAAGGCCAATCAGTAGACTAACGCATGCATGAAAGTGCAGCGTGTGACTCCCTGCTGCACACAGGCGGACCAAGCTGACACTTTACCATCTCAACTGGAGCTAAAGCCTTCATCAGAGTCCCATCAGCTTGAAATGCCTGTCCTTTCTAAATATGTGGAAAGCATACAGCAGAGAAAGGTTTGACCATTAGTCTAAAAGCAGCATTTATTCTATTTTCTCACAGCAGAGAGTTGACACAATGGAGAAGGCGCTCGAAGGCATCGATCCTTGGCCAGCAGGGGCATAATGTTCCCTGTGTGTGTTATAAGAGGCGTGGATACCGTCACTGGATACTCTGCTTCTAGTAGGCTACTAATTTTTCTCCATGTGAAATAGACACACTGATAGTGCAAGAGCTATAACCAGTCATTTCTACTTTTTCACTTTTTCTGTTAGCACCAGTGGCCCTCCGTCACACCACACCGAAGGAAAAAGCATAATTTCTCAGAAACAGAAATGAAATAATGAAACCTGATGGCCATAACATTAATATATAGTACTGTTAAATCTTCCAGTAGATTCCAGTGTTTCTAGGTTGACAATCATTGAAGAAATCATTTAGGAAAACTTTGAAATGAAAATGATTTTTTTTCTCTCTTTTGTAAATCCAGTATTTTACTGTGTGTTATGTCCAAGACATAGTCAGGCAAATTACCCCCCATTAAACGGTGAATTATCTTTTCTACACTGGTTTTTGTACATATTAAACAACTAAGATATGTTGTGTATTAATGAGCTTTATAGGTACTGGTTGGCAGATTTTGTTACCTTCGGACAAAGCCAGGCTAGCCGTTTCCCCTTGTTTTCAGTCTTTGTGCTAAGCTAAGCTAAGCAGCTGCTGACTGAAGCTTCATATTGACACATGAGAGTGGTATCGCTCTTCTCATCTAATTATCTAATTTCCTTTTTTGTTACATTTTTCACTTTAAAAAGCAGTCTACTTGTCAATTTCAAATTACTTGCTATGAACTGCGTAGAAGGCACACAAATAAAATAAAAAGTATTACTGAAATCTTATGGGCTTTTCCTGAATATCATTTTATATAGATTAGGAATTTTTATGATTCAAGCAGCACTCCTCTGTATACTGGACAAAAGGTTGTCTTCAGCTGCTGTTTGTCCCACCTGTTGTTACTCCCATTGGTATCATTTGGCAAATAATTAGGCCAGCAGAGGCACAGTGAATCTTGTCTTCATCATTGCAACCAACATGAATTTATTTTTTCTTGTAGACCTATAGAATTTATTTTTAGACACTCTGAAGCGGCACCCAGCGGGAATCAGCACAAATCAATCTGCGCCACATGGCTCCCAAAAACATCAGCTGGATATATATGTGTGTGTATGTGTGTGTGTGGGGGGTGTGTGAATGTGTGGTTCAACAGTCTATACTTGGTTTGGTTTAGCAATCTATGAATTGATATATGAATTGCTGTTCTGAAAGCGAGCGCCTTCATTTGTAGAACGTGGATTTGCATACAAATAGACTTATGCAAATAGACGACACAAAATGCCCTGCTGAGTTACATCGGACTTGTCCTGTAATAGATTCCAGTGAAATATCTATGCATAGATCAATAGATATTCGCGTTATGACTACTTAAATCCGACAAGTTGTACACTCAAAATGCATTGCAAGCAACATGACAGTCATTATGTAAAGTAAAGGTGCAGCAGCCATGCAGTTAGAGCGTGTCTGTGACAGCTTTTAGTGAGATTTGAAAGTGGCACATTTCAAGCAAAACCCCCAAAGCCATGGTTGCAGCAGCCGGGTACTCAGGTCAGGGTCACACAAGACGAGGCAGCTGCTGTGTTTATCTCAAGTTTTGGCGCTCTGGAGCTTCAGGGGTCGAGCCAGGAAGTCTCCATGTACTCTTGAAAAATCCATCACCATATGGTTAGTTTCAGCTTCTCAGCCTGTCTCTGCCATGCAGTGACGGTTGTTGAGAGATGACATATTCCTCACTTATTCATATAAAGATGTGGGGAAGTTGATAAAGATAATATTCAAATCAATCTGTGTGCGTAAGAGGAAACATAACTTACTGCTGCCCATTAATGTGGGAAAATCCACATTGAATACATTTTTTGTGCTGTACACATATCCACATACATTGTCATTGGCATGGTTACTGTGGTAACATGTTACATTTAGCCGACTATTAAACTCCCATTAAACCCCACCACAGTGTATATCCTGAGACAAATGATCTGTTTTTATAAAACCTTGCAGCACTGCCAGTAATTGTCAAAGTGATCTGCACTTGAGCTAATTGTCCATCTGTCTTTGAGAACTAGTAATGTTTTTCTTTTTTTCAACATTTTAAGCTGTCCATGGAAAAGGAAACTGATGAATTTGAAATATCAGGTTCAACAGGCATCTGATTACATCTTGGACGAGCGAGCCGACTGGCTATTAACTAATTGGTGCTGAGGAGTATGCTGGATGACAAGGGTAGATCTACATTAAAAACATGACCACATCCTCACCCTCGGTCACATTAAACTGAATGGGTGATGTGCACGAGTCATGCGTAAGTTATACAGTCTATGGTAAGGTTACTCAAGCAAAACTAAAGGGACAAAGGGCAGAATATGGATTATTCAATGAGAGATCATAAGCAGTGACACAAGAGTGTACAGTATGAAAAACAAGTCATACGAACATAAAAATACTGTAAGCCTAGAGTATGTCATGAAGAAGTATAGGTTAAACATTTGTGTTCTGGACCAACCATAGGATCAGGCTATAAAGGCCACCATCGTGGGACAATAGCAGCACCAGGTAAATACAAAGACAAGAAATCAATAGAAACATTGAGGTTCTTTGTATGTGAGATGATTAGTGACTGCAGCCAGCTCCAGTGAAAGGCTATGAGCAAGAAGAAAGGAGTGACTGGAGCAAAGAGAGGTAAGTTGTCACAGCCTGGGCTCAGTGAGCTAGACCACACAAGATTTAAAGTAATTTAACCATGTATGTGTGAATGTATGCGTGGTGTTGTGAAGGTAAAACCAGACCAAAAGGTAGATGATGATGGTGAGAGAGAGCGAAACAGAAGGAGGAACCAGTCTAAATACCCCAGGCCCAGCCTGCCCAGGTGCTAGACTTCAGGTTAGATGGCTCCACCCATCTCTACCTGCAGGCAACCTGCAAAGGGAAAAACACAAGACAGCAGACCGAGTTAAAGGCTGTCATAAAGTGCAGAATCTAAAGCTGATGAAGAGCTAACAGGCTCGTTTGGTTACTTGCTGCCAGTGCTAGCATGAATGTATTATTAGAACTGGATACGGTGCCGCTGCTCTGCTTTGCTTCCAATTTTTTCCAGTGGCCACTCGCGGTATTGCAACAAAAAATCCCCTGTGGCCCAAAAAGCATTTTCCCCATAGACCACCATTGTAAAAGAGACGTCTGTAAAACTGTTGACAGGACACTTCCAGCTATAAACATGGTCAATTATTACTCTTTGTATTGTCTATTTTTAAGCCACGGAGGTTTAATCTTTTCCAAAGCCCAGAAAAGTCCTTTTTTTTTTCTGAATGACGTCACCGCTGTGGCTAGGTGGGCTGGGCAGAGGCACGATGGGACTAACACTACTGCGCATATTCAGTGGGCCGCATACCCCGGAAGTAAACCCGGAAGCTAGAAACTTTTTTAGCGTATGCGCCAGGCGAGCAATTCTATTGGATTGAATAGGCGCCATCTTGGGATCCGGTATCCAGATAATATAATACATCCATGAGTGCTGGCCACATGAAAGTTAGCTTAGAGTATTAGTTAGCTTAGCCAAGATGATTAGCTCGGCTATTTTAATTGGTTGCAAAGAGAGGCCGTCAGTCTGCCACAGGTGTTGACTTTATTGTTACGTGACAATCCTTTACATTCCTTCCTCTCTTAAGTAATCATTGGTTGTTGTAAAAAAAAAAAAAGGGAAAAAAAAGGATCATTTTGTAAAATATTTCAGTGCTTAAAAACAACACTTTTTATATAAGTTGTGTAAGTGGTGAAAGACCTGGTGAAGGTCTGCTTCTTGTGCTGTTTTGGTTTGTTAGACTGTCTTCTCGAGTCCCGTCTTTTAAAACTTAAAACTGCATCACTCGACCAATCTTGTTCATAACCGCTTTCAGTGAATTTCTCCAACATCTTTAGCTTGTTGTTTTCATACAATTCATTACTGTCACAGTTTCTCTTCACTCTAGTTAACTGACTGACAGGTGGGCTTTTTTGTCAAAGAAGGTGGATGGAAACTGTTTGCATGTCGGAGTGTACTGCCATCTGTAGATTTTGTGTACAGACCAGAAATCAATCTGCTCCCATTTTCAACAACTTTGGAGGCTGATGAGACCAGTCAGAGTGAACCACAACAGTATTGTGACCATAAAACCAAAACAATGACGGCTGCTGTGCAGCTTTAAATGTATGTGTATGTGTCAAACCGTGATAATACGAAAAGGTTAAATGGATACTAACAAGAATATTTTCAGTACCTCATTTGAGACCAAAAGACATCCTGGTGAGGTTGAGAGATATTGTAGTCCAAATCTTACCTATAATAGCCAAACATCTGAGTCACCTAAAGTGATGACAGTTTACACAGTTCTCTGATCATACAGTATCCATGGCAATATTGATAAAAATGTCATATGTTTGGTTACAAAAAAAGAACAACTACAGAGATATATTAAGTATGTTCTCACCCTTCTATAACAGTTGCTGGGGCTGTTATAACTGTATGAAACTGTATTTTATGTGAAATGTAGTCCTGCAGAATGGTTTTGCTGATTGCCACTCAACTGAGTTTATTGCAAAAAGTTTCCACTTGTTTAAAAATTGTAGTTTCAGTAGTTAACTTCACAAAAAATGGCAAAAAAGTAACTTAACTACTTGAATCACTATGCAAATATGAATGCAGCTGAACTACTAATTTACTGGTTACACACTCCATCATGATTTGCTCTCTCTGTCAGCCATTAGATATTTGTTTGACAATAGACTGAAATCACACGAGCTAGACATATTTTTGAGTCTAACTTACTGTATTTATAAAAATCTTCAAGCTTCATCAAACATGTTGTTGTTGATATTCAGTGACAGTTTCATTGATAAATCAGATTATGTCAATGAAAATATATTTGGTGAAGTGACAAATGTAGATGGCATTGTCAACCAACAAATCCCTCTGCCTACTGTGTTTGAAGGCTTTTATTGATGGAGGAGAAGTAAAAAACCTAAAGGTCATCGTATAACTATAATAAAAATGGTTTGATAACAAAACGTGTCATTGATCATTTGTAACGCCTTGGCTTGTCTTATCTGTATT
>NTHP01000053.1:39748-59147 GCA_003416845.1 Oplegnathus fasciatus
ATTAAAATGATATTCAGTTAGCAAGGTAAGACGTTGGACTTTTACACGATTAAAGTAACTAAAACAATTACACGGTCATTTATATTGGTAGTTGAAGGGAAATTTTAATAGAATGTTAGCAATAAAAGTGTCCGGAATAGGATAGTCAAATCAGAAATAGGAAAATCATGAAAATCCACATTCATAACTTCTCTTTTTGTAGAGCGGTGGTTGTTTACTTCCGCTTTCCAAAACCAGGAACCGGCTAAGCCTGGCCTAGCATACTGCAAAATACCACTATAAAAAACAGTATGCAGTATGTAGTACATACTGCGTACATTGGCAGTGCGTAGCGGTTCAGTACAGCCTGTGTGACAGTGAGCCAGCATGCACAATACCAGGACCCTGAAACTGTGGCAACTAAATGGAATTCAGCCATTGTTCATTTTATTATTCACACCTGTGCTTTTCCTACTGTGACGTGTCAAAATGTCCTCTGTGAAAAAGGTTTGCTGCCAGCTTTAAAACTGAGCCTCTGCTGCACAATAATGTGTAACATATTTTAAGATAAAACAATAATAACACCTCAAACTTAAAAGCGCTTGTCTGCTACACTGGGTCTGCTATAATTGATATTCAGGTTATGAAATTCCTGTCCTGATGTCACCAGATCTAATCACATTTTATCTACCTAATATCAGATCGTGCACATTTTAAATGGATTCAAAATAAAATGTATCTGCTTCATTTAGCTGCATAATAAGTGTGAATATTGGTGCTGGTCATGTGACAGGCTGCCCGGAATCACTCTTATACAATATTTACTTTTTAAAACAGTGTGTGATGGGATGCCCTTTGCCCTACCTCCACAGGAAGAAGAAGTCCAAGTCGCCAAGACAGAAGAGAAGATATTTCTCCTTCAGGTTTGCAACGACTCTCCTTTCTTTCCTCTCTTCTCCAGTTTTTCTCTGCTCTGTTCTCTTGTCATCTCGTCTCCTTGGCGTCACAGCCACTACATCTGTCCTGATCTAGTACTGATATAAAGAGTATTTTATTCTGCATTATTTGATTATACATCTATTCTATTGTCTAGGAAAATGCTTGGTTCTGGATTGACGGTACACCTTTTAAGTTCACAAACTGGTGTCCGGGAGACCCTACTCACGACAATCAGCGCTGTATACAGATTAATTTTGGAGGTAAATCACAACATATTATCTATCTTAAGAGTAAAAGGTGAAGTGATAAAAGGCAGGTATGCTGAAACATTTTTTCCCTCTTCATACTGGCGGTGTAATGACAGCCAACAAGCTCTGCCTACAACTGTTATATAGAACAGGCCTGTGTCTTAGCTGTGTCAGTCTGTGTTGTGATGTGAGCATGGCCAGGGTGAGGTTTTGGTTTTGTGTACCGCCGACTGAATTCTGTGTTTTTTGGTATTTACAGAAGACAAATGCTGGGATTACGTAGAGTGTTACTATTCACTTCCATCGATCTGTGTCAAACAGACCTAATAAATCCTGAGCTGACACAGAGACGTGCATCAAACACACACACATTTGGTGGAGGAGTGATAATGTGGATGTTTGCATACTCGGCTCTCCTACACGCAAAAATAAAAGGCTCAAGCATTGAACCGAGCTGTCCTGTGAATCTGTTTTTCTGGGTATAACTGTCTTGCACCTCACACACTTTCAGGTCAATATGTGTGTCACTGTCACAAAAACCGCTCCACGTAATTAATGCTACGTCGTTCAAACATCATCACACTTTAAATGGAGACCAAAAGTTCGTCAGACATTTGCTTATACTTAAATATATCATATTAAAGTGTCACCATCTGGAAAAAACTGGACAGCAGAGGAAGGAGGAGAGGGAAAGACAGGACAGATAAAGGGTAGAGACAATCAAAAGTGAGGAAACTGAAAGACAGGATCAAGGAGGATGGAGAGGAGTAAGAACGATGAAGGAGGAAAGAGAAAGACAGAAGGAAGAGGAGCAAGAAAGAGATAAAAGGGAGGACAGAGAATGATGGGGGAGAGGAGAAGAGAAGAGAAGGAAACGAGCAAAATCAAAGAGACACAGGAGTGAGAAAGAGAGAATGATAGGGAAGGAGAGAGGGGAGAGAAAAAGACAGAAAAGGGAGAGAAAGAAGAGAGAAAGTCAGGAGAGTGATGAGAGGAGAAAGTGAGGAGCAAGAGGAGGAAGAAAGAAATGAATCAAATCTGAAAACTAGCCACGACAAGTGAAAATGTCTGCTGTGAAAAAGGCCTATTGAGAACTTACAGTTTTTCTTGATTGCTTACACACACTATAACTGGACCTATTAACATCCCAAACCATGACACCGTCTACCAAAAGACACAGCTGGAACCCAATAAACACACAATTCCCACTTAGTTAGGAGTTAGTTATATTGTGTTCATCATGTAAACAGGTTGTTCTGGGGGAAAACCATAAGCGCCATTGTTCATTGCAGTAACAGGTTTTTACGGTAGTGTTTTGAATTGATCTTACCAGTGTGTAATGACTATTTTGTAGTGTTTGTGTAGTTGATGTCTTTTGTGTGATATCTGAAGGCAAAGTTTGGTTTAGATTACACAGTTTTAACATTGACGTTTGTGAAGATGAGTGTGCAGTTATGCATTTGTGGAGCATAATTTTAAGAAATGTATCTTGGCAAACAAAAAAAAAGAATATTTATGATACTTTAAGTACATTATGTTAAAAATATTTAACATACTTTTACATTTTATGACCACTTGTAATGGATTATTTTGACATTTGCTACTATTACTTTATTATTGTAATCCATTCACGGTCAGTACATGTGGGCTGTTGTTGAGACGCCGCGAGGTGAAACAGAAACTAGTAGGTCAGCGCGTGTCATGTGTCACGAGCCAATACAGGAAGTACCTGGCAGCTGCTCACAAGCTAAACAATAGCAATGAAGATACGAGTAATTTAGCGGGTGTGAAGTGTCTCCGGGCCGTGCAGAGTACAGTTAATGTTGATGCCAACAGACTGTGTGATAAAGCGAATGTTACCGACATGGAAAGAGCCGTCAGAGTCGTCTTTTTGTCGGTCGTTTTCTTGGCATCGCGGGTAAGTTGATGGACGATAATAACAGAAACTGAAACGAGTGTGCGTTAGCAACCGACGGGCCTGATAGCTGAACTTACCGGCGAAAAACATGCCCGTTATGACTGACGTTAAGTGTTTAAATCATATTGTTAGTTTGTATACACTGTGTTAATGTGTGTATCAGAAGTACCGTTGTCCAGAACACAACGAGACAAATGACTGCCGTCACTGAGCTAACGTTAGCTTTGTCAGTTAGCCTCAGCTAGTGTGGTTCAAGCTAGAAAACTTGAGCTACATGACCGGGAGGGTTGATCTCCACTTCTCACCCGCTAAGTTACTCATGGAGATAACAAACTGAAGTTAAACTACAATCTAATATAGTTTGTTAACTCATACAGAAGTATAACTTGAGGTTTTTTGCGGAGGTTGGTTTCTCTGACGTCCTCTAAAACGTCACCAACAAGGGAGTGATTTCTTGTTTATTTCAAGACTGAGGAAATACATTGATTTATTGATTACTGGCATTTTAACTAATGATTATTTTCATTATCGAACATTTTCTCGATTAATGGATTGGTTGATCACTGCTTGAAAAATGTTGATCACTGCTTCCCAAAGCACAAGGTGAAATGTCTTGTTTTGTCCACAACCCAAAGATATTTAGTTTACTGTCATAGAGGACTAAAGAAACCAGAAATATTCACATTTGAGAAGCTGAAATTAGAGAATTTGGACATTTTTTCTTAAAAAAATGACTCAAAACGATGAATCAATTATCAGAATAGTTGGCTATTAATTTAATAGTTGACAACTAATTAAGGAAAACTGATTAAGGAAAAAGCTTGATCTTCATTACGTCTCAGTAGACCTTGTTGATTTGCAAGAGAAGTGACAGCATTTAAATGACTATATTTCAGTGCAGGGCAGGTCCTAACTTTACATTAAAATGTAGTCATGGAAATTATGTTGAAACAATATAAATGTGTAAGTATAAAAAACTTTAAATTGGTTAAATTTAGCCCGGTTTCAACCTAGATCAGTGGTTCACAACCTTTCTGGTTGGCTTGAGATGCCTTGGCCTCAGTGTGGACATGAATTGTAAGCAGTTCAATCAACAACAGATTGTTTTTCCTTCACATATGGTTTAATTTGAATGAGCACCGAATACATGTCTACTGGGATACAGTGTATATTAGCTGTACATCAGGCCAGCTACAATTAATCTGCTGCTTTCTGTTCAATCCTTTAGCCAGAGTAGTATGTTAGTTTGATTCACCAATTTTCTCTCACGAAAAGGGTTGGGTTAAGATATTTTCTTCAACAGAATAATATTTCTTTCCCAACAGATAAACTGCCAAGAGGCAATCTTGCACATTTCAAATGGAAATACAGATAGGGAGTACTGCATAGTCTACAATCACTCCTGGACTCCCCTGCCACAAACCCTTGATGCTGCTGTAAGTTTTTAAACCTTTTAAGGTACTATTCCTTTGTGACTTACTAGTATCAGGACAGGAAAGTAAGTACGTTTTTTAATATTTTGTTCTATGTTTGTGACGTCAGAACAGAAATAGACAATGAGTGGTTACCTACCAAAGTGGACAGTGGAGCAGATAAACTTGAGATGAATTTAAGTAATCCCAAATGTCAAAACGTCACTTATTACCACTCTTACAGTCTGTATTTATCACCTGGTGGATGGCTCTGATTAATGTTGTAACCAGAAGTATTTACAGTTCAGAAGTAATGATGATGACCTTAGATGAAATTATTTTGTTGTTTACTTTAACACCCATAATGTGTGACTTCTCCTATGTTTCCCAAAGGTATCATGGGAAAAAAACTGGGAAATTTTCCTCCTATCCTAATTGTTAAATCACCTATTGTCTTCACTTGTCCAGGGGCAGTATCCTCTGGTGAATATGACCTCCTCTGTGCTGTGTAACGGCTCAGGGGTCAGTCCAGATGTGGTAAAGGGCAAAGCGCTGGTGGTGATGAGGGGGGACTGTAACTTCAGCCAGAAAGCTTTGGTTGCTCAGAGCCTCGGAGCTACAACTTTGCTCATTGCCAGCAACAAAACATTGGTAGGATATTTACATCCATCTGTATTCTGTTAGTGGGTTAATCACAAATGAATGTGATTTGCCACTTTCCTCAAGATTTCAGGTTTTTTAAATTGTTAGCTAACTCCCATGGAGGACTCCTTGTCTTTTGGGGTTTTTTTTGTCTGTACCTAATCATAACACTAGTGTCAGCATATACGAGCGTACCATGTAAAATGCAGAAGTGATTCAGAAATAGGGAAATGACATACCAGTGGTACTGATGTGTGAATTCCATCTAAATATATATATTTCTGTGTAAATCACATTTTCCTTGCTTCCTGTCATCATGTTTGGTGCACTGTGTCATCTTTTAATCTTTTACATATATTTTACCATGCATAAAATAACTCACCAAAGGCTAGATGAGAAAAGTCTAACTAACTGCATATGTAAAACCCTTGTTTGTACTTCTCGGCTCTTCAGATCACTCCATCAGCCAATGACTCCGAGTATGCAAAGATCCATATTCCTCTGGCTCTCATGAGGTACAGGGACTTACTGGAAGCACAGCAGGTCAGACGGTCTTTACTTTTTCTGCTGCTTCTCAATTTGTTTTGATGAAGAAGGTCAAACTGGATGCAAAGTTGCTCATTAAATGTTTGATGTTTGTGTGTGTCCTCAGGTGTTTGGTGAAGGGATGCAGGTGAAGCTTTACGCTCCACCTCACTCGAAGATTGATCCAAGCATCGCAGTCATGCTTCTGATTGCCATCGCCACGGTCGCCTTGGGTGGCTACTGGAGCGGGGCGTGTGAGAGGTAAGATGTCGCAGCTGTACTTGCAGAGCTGGATCTGTACATTTTAATACAATCCAACTAGAGCAGATATTAGAAGAAGAATGTGTTGTTTTTGAAGTTGTTTCAACTTGTTTTTGTTAGTGTGCAGTGACAACGTAATTGATTAACCAGATAATATCAATGTGAATATATAATTTACTACAATCAGCAATACACAGATTGCATTAAATTGTATGTTCCACCCTCAGTATAGAGAGCCACCAGTTTTACAAACAATAGGCCTGGAATACACACAAAAAAATTAAAATGTTTTTCTGTTTGTGGCAGGGACCGGTTGAATAGTGGTGCGGCAGGGGGAGGAGGGGGAGAGAACAAAGCCGACAGCGGAGAGCTTTTCCTATACTCTCCTCTCAAAGTGGTTATCTTTGTCGCCCTGATGTGTGGGATGCTGGTCCTCATGTACTTCTTCTACAACTACCTTGGTGAGCGGGGAAAAAAAATGGCTCTCATGTATTCCGAAGGAGAAATAATATCTGTTATTTTGTTGATGTGATCTGTGTTTTTTTTTTTTTCCCCCTCCCAGTTTACGTCATTATTGCTATATTCTGCCTGGCATCTGCCTCTGCACTGTTCAGCTGTCTTGATGCAGTGATGGAACTAATTGGTTGCGGCACTGTGAGGTATGAGCATCACTCTTTGATTATAGATTATATATACACACACACATATGTGTGTATCAATACTACCTGATGGACAGCTCAGAATAACTGAATACTTTTCCTGGTTTCTCCATAAACACAATAACCTTTTTCACATCTAAACAAGACATTGTGGTGACAGTGGGAAGATAACAGAGCCGTGTGTGTTACTTCCTCCTCCCAACATGTCTTCCGCTGAATCACCCCAGCTGGCAGACAAGCCTCAACTGCTGAAAGCCTTTGTTTATTTGATCGTCTGTGTTTTTTTCCAGCTTCTCTGTCCGAAACTGGAACTTCTCAGTGAGGTCTCTCATACTGGCTGCTGTGTGCGTTAGTATTGCTGTGGTCTGGGGAGTCTACAGGAATGAAGACAGGTACTGGGACATGCACACAAAACACACAGCCGTAATCCTTCTGTCTGTTTCACTGTCACACTCAGACATGGCTTCACCGCTGCCCCACTAAACTGTTTTGGTGGTGAAGCAGGAAGTGCTTATTGGTTAAAATGATCTGGTAAACACCCAAATCGCAGCAGCAGTGCTTTTGACATTGCAACACCAAAGTCAGTGTTGCCAGCTTCCCGCAGTATCAGATTGTGAACTCAGCTGAACGGTGGTGGTAGGGTGTATGAAGGACATTATTTCTTAAAGTTGGCATGGTGACATATACTTGTGAATGCAGTCTTTTAAGATACAGAGTAAATATGTGTTCTGTGAAACATGAAAGATGACTTCAAAGTCAGTTAAAGTATTTTATAAATTGTATATTAATTAGCTGAAATAATAACCTCTCTCACACAGTTGGTGACGTGCGATGTGATAATGATGTTGGCAGGTTTATTGCAGCTCAAGTGTCTCATTATATTTAGAGGGTTAGTCAGTGTCTCTAGAATAGTAGATGATATTATCGGCCTTCCTGTCACAATACCCTTAACAACACTGTGTTATTGTTATGATCTTTTTCAAACAGGTTAGTCTGGGTTTCTGAATATGAAAGTCATAAACATTAGCAGCAGAACTCTGTTGGTGATGATATTGTGGGAAATAAATTGAGACTCAACAGCTAAAAGGTTAATATTGTAGCAGTTAATCAAAAGGTACCAACAGTTTATTGTGTTAGAGCTGAATTGTACTGAGATTCCTGTACGGAAGAAAAGTCATGTGAAAGTGAATGTGTTTCCTCTGAGGAGCCTGGGAACGGTTATTGTTATTTTTTCACCTTGAGCTGGATAGATAGTAAAGCATAGTGTGTGTATGCAGCAACCGGTTTGAACCAGTTGTTAAGGGTGATATTGTGTCCAAATAATGAAGGTCAAGTTGGTGTGTAAGGTGTCTTTCACTCATTATAAAAAGGATGACAAAAAGGTAGACAACTCAGGACTGCTAAAAACTTGTATTCACAGTTCTTTATTTCAAGAACATAAAGTAGACAGAATTTTTCTACAACAACATCTTTAAACTTCTCTAAAGATCTTGAGTCCTGATGAGTGAGGAATTTCCTTCAGCAGGGTGGCATTTCTAATAATGTGTAACTTGATGCATTTCCTTTCTGTGTTATCTCCTTAAGAAAAGCTAGACTGCTCTTGTTAAAGTAACGCATGCTGGTAAAGTAACGCATGCTGAGGTTAAAACACTTTTTGTGTCCTCATAGATGGATCTGGATCTTGCAGGACCTCCTTGGCATTGCTTTCTGCCTCAACTTCATGAAGACCATTTCACTCTCCAACTTCAAGGTACCTCTTTACAGCCCCTCTCGTCTGAGAAACACACCCCTCCCTTCATCATCCATTCTGATCTAGGGCTCTTTTCTTTTGTACTTTTTTTGTACTTTGTTAGGCATAAGGAGTACTTGTACTGTCATTATTTTATATATTTAAGTGTGTATTTTTATATTTATTGATCTGTCCCAGATGATGTTGTCTTTGCATCAACAAGACATTTACCGTCTTTGGCAATTAATGCAATTCTGATGAAACAGTGTTAAAATATATTTTTTCTCAGTTCTGGAATCAATCTGTGAATTTTTTTTCCATAATTGCATAGATCTGTGTCATTCTGCTGAGCCTCCTGCTTGTGTATGACGTCTTCTTCGTTTTCATCACTCCTTTCTTCACCAAGGTATGAGTATATTTATTTATTTATTTCTTTGTTTTGTTTTGTTTGTTTTTCTCAGGGCTGGAGCTGTAGGGTTTTCTCACATACTTAACTGCTACTGCCATTCCTCAGCATTTCCTGCTTTTATGTTCAACCCTTTGTTGCCCCATAGTGATGATTTGCAAAGGGAACCGTACACACAAACACCTTGTATCATTGAATAGGAGATATTTTTGCATCTCTGGTGTTGCAGTTGATGCAAACAGACGAGTAACATAATATGAATGCTTGGCATCTTTTTCTCTGTTTACAGAATGGAGTTAGCATTATGGTGCAGGTTGCCCTGGGCCCGGATGCATCTGGAGAGAAGGCAAGTCCCCCTACGTTGTGTCCCACCTTGAAGGGGAACTCCACCAAATTGTCTTACTAGTGATTTTCAAAATATTTGTTAAAGTATCAAATTCCACATTTATTCTTTTCACTGTTTCACAAAAAAAAACGTAATGGACAGCGTTCTGTTTTTACATTAGTTTTAATATCTGGAATAATGAGAGAAATTAAAGCTTTATATTTGAGGAACCTCACTGTTAAAACATTTTCTTTAAACCAAGCACCATAGCTCAAGACATAAATGGTTTACTTTATTAGGAGACTGAAGAGTGAAACATAGTTCTTTGAATGAATAAATTGGTGGAGGGAATTCACGTTGCAGAAGAGCAGTGTGCAGCAATTTTTGATCTTAGGAGTGCAGGAGTTTTTATCCTGAGCAGGTTTTTAAGTTCTGAACAACAAGCTATAAGCTAAGCTTGGTGGAATTCCCCGTCCCCAGTTTGTTCTGGCTTTATTAACATCCTGGCTGATCTGCACTGCTTGTTGTTGATGCCCTGAAGGGAATGATAGACTGATTGACTAACTGTGCGCTGGGGTTGGGTGGGGTCTGTCGTAGACGCAAGGTAACATGGTGGAGGTCCCCGCTGAACCCCAGACTCCCTCTGAGAAAGTAAGGCCTGACTTGTTACCCATCCACTCCTTTTTTCAATGCTACATACTGAGGTGGGTGGGAAGGGACTGGGGTGGTAGACGTTTGGTCTTAGATGGACTCTCATGAGCAGAATCACGCTTTTATACTTCTCTCAGATAAATATGTGATAAAAATATGATGAGGAAAGTTTTGCATTGGGCCTTTCTTTTGACACACATGGACCACACAGATACATCCAAACTACTTGTTAAAATTTGGTTAACAGGAGAGATAAAAAAACTGACAAAACATTCAAATGAGTAATAAAAATACTTTACTACGAGTGATGATTAAAATGCATTCTTTGAACCAATAAATATACAATAATATAGAATATAAATAATGCACTGGGACAGTTATGTGTACCCACAATTTTTCTTGGTGCCCATCCTCTTCATGTGTATCTGTGTTCATTACATTTTTCTTTTTTCTATGGCTATTAGCCTCCTAATCAAAACAAGGTGCTTACGGGATAAACCTAGTTTTTCTCTTGCCCTTTCACAAAAGTGAAATGTGAAGCAAGGATAAGAAACACACATGAAGACTCTCACATGATTGTCAGGTGCTTATAAGTCACTCGAGTTTGTATTTTGAACAGCAGTCCTACTCAAGCTGAATTAGCTTTTTGAACAGATTGTAAAATGGATTTGGACTTCATGTTTGTTTGTTTTTTGATTGTTTATAGAGAGGTTTTTGTATTTATATTCCATTGAGTAAAAATATAGTTTTAGAATGAATATGGTAAGTTTTTTTTTTTCTCTGCAGTTAGAGGTACCCAGAGGCAGGATAGCTGAAACAGTGTTTCTCTCAGGATTCCTCCTGCAGTTTTCTCTGGGAAATTATGCTCTAGAAGCACGCGCCTGTGTACTTGCAACAAAATGGTGTTCAGCAAGTTATTGTAGTTTGCATAGTGTGTTTGTGAGCATTTGTGGAAACAGCAGCTTGTTAATGTTTTAGACAACAACACTTGGCTGTCGTAAAATGATGACTGAACATCAGCTGAATGAAATCAAAGCAAACAGTCTTGTGTAGTGTTCAAAGAGGCAAAGTAAGCCAGTAAGCACACCTCAAGATTTTGAGAACAGTACTTGTAACCATTGTTTACTGACACCTTTACCAGAAAAATAATCTCTTGGTATAATAATTATAATAATGATTAGAACAGCAAGATATACTGTGTAGCTGAGATGACAAGCAAATGGGAAAATACAGCAAGAGTTTTTAAAGCAATATACACCAATATGTCTGCTACAGCTTTGATAAATGAATATGAAGTAAAGAGTCAGATTGAGTCAGTGTAATTCAAAGTACAGCTCACTGTATTTGGCTGCATACAACACAACAGTCACACTTTGTGTCATTTTAAACATACAAAATGTTTTATTTTCTCAGCTGCCAGTGGTGATGCGTGTCCCACGGTTCTCAGCTTGGGCTCAGAACCTGTGTGGGATGCAGTTCTCCATCCTGGGTTACGGAGATATCATTGTTCCAGGTAAGGTTAAAGTGCCACCGTATGTACGTAAACCGTCCCTGGTAAATATTTTGAATACGGACAACAATGGCTGCTGGTCTCCAGTCAGTTTAACCACAATATATCAACACATGTGAGCCCATAGAGGAAAAAGAAGGAAAAACTAAATACATGATGTGTACAGTTCAGTACAAACAAAGCTCTTTTTTTTAAGTCATAAAAACATTCTCATTTGTTTAGGCTGGATGAGGGCTGTGTATTTCTAGTTTGAATGACTGTTATGTTTTGCTCTTGTTTTGGTTTAAAAGTCCTTAAACCAACTTTGTTAAAAAAACAGAAATGCAAAATGGAAGCACTGTTTATGAGCGGAGGAAGTATATATAATAAATAAATGAAGACATCTAATACATTGCTCACTCTCTGCATCCTCATTGGTCCAACAGGTCTCCTGGTGGCCTACTGCAGCAGGTTTGATGTTATGATCAACAGCAGCAAGAAGATCTACTTCGTGAGCTGCTGCATAGGTACCTCACAGCGCAACTATAATTTTGTTATTCATTTTGTTATCCACATGTAAACATGATATATTTTTTAGAGTCATTTGACTTGCATCTTTTTTTAGTTTTATAGTATTATTAATACTGTAAGAATAAGTGTACAGTGTGTTGCCATTTCTTTTTTTCATATTTTAGAATCCTGTACGTTTGATGTTGCATATATACAATATCTCTTCTAACTGAACTCTTTTTTAGACTGTATTTCATAACATTTCCTTATACATCAGTGTGTAAGTATTTGGTTGGACATGTGTCTTTTTAATACTTACTCACTTCTGCTCAGTGAAATGCTGACATTGTTTATTCTGACCACCAGGTGTCACTGGTGTCTGCCTTTGAGTTTGTATTTGTCTGTCTCTCTCATTCCCTGTAGCCTATCTGCTGGGAATGATAGCAACGTTTGCTGTGATGCTGCTGTCAGGGATGGGCCAGCCTGCCCTACTCTACCTGGTGCCCTTCACCCTGATAACCTCCGCCGTGGTGGCTGCGTGCAGGGGGGAGATGAGGCAGTTCTGGGCAGGAACCACCTATGAGGTGAGAGAATTCAAAGTGAATTCGTACAGGTTTGGCACTGTAGTGATACTTGGTGGCTGTGTTGGTACTTCCTCGGTGCTTTCAAACAGGTTTCAGTGTATTTCTGAAGGACTTCACGCCTCTTGTATCTGTGACGCAAGTTTTTCACCGCCAGTTCATGAAACCAAAGTCAACACAGCGCTATTCGAAAGACTGAAGTACACAGCAAGGCTTATTACCAAGACGTTTGCTCACTGTTAGGAAGTTGTAAATATTTACTAATACGAACAAGGCTTACATGCTTTAGTGCCGAGCTGCCTGTGCATAATGTAACAAAAAAAATTTTGCTGAACATGTTTTTGTTCAGCAAAAAAAGCCATTCTGAGAAAACTTGGAATTACAATCTGCAGTCGTAATTTTTAACGTAAAGTGTATTTTCTGACTTTTATTACGAGGACTTAAGTTATGTATATATTCAAATCCCTTTTGAAACTTACATTCACATTACATCACTCAGCTCTCTGCAGCTAGAAGTACTGAGTAAACACTACAGCATCACTACACTGTCATTGCACTTGATTCAGGCTCACACTTCTGAAATCACTGAGTCACCCACTTGTAGTATATTGACCGAGTCTATTCCAGTATATTGTGCTTTCTTTGAAGAACTGAATGCACAGCAATAGAAAGACGTCTGTCATTTATACGCTCCTTAGCCTGGCATGTGTGTGTTACGCCCAGTCATTACTATCTTGTGACGTCGCCCACAATGAGCTAAGGGCATGTTGTGATATTTGAGATAAGATTTCCAAGATTAGTATATATCTTCCTTTTTATGTACAGAAGAAGAGCCTTAGTACCCCACAAATCGATCCAGAATGCCCTTCAGTGGCATTACATGACAAATGTAGACATTGTCTTTTTAAAAATCAGCAGCACCTCTGATATGTTTATGATGTTATAAAATGTAAAAAACAAAAAAACAAAAAAAACAACAGGAAAATATTAAGTAGTGTCGGAAACTAACTTTTTTTGCCTTGTACGCAAAAAGCAAATATACATACAGTATATACGTAGACATACATATAGAAATACACGCAAACAAGGAATTAAAAATATATTCATTAAAATGAAATTAAAACAACCACAAAGAATACAAAGTTCATCAAATATGCTAAAGAACAGGAGAGTTTTGGAGTCTTTTGAATTAAATTCTTGTTGGAGCAAACTGTAGGAGTTTGCGCTTGTTTACTACATATTTCTGTTATTTTTGCCCATTTTCCAAACAGTTCTTTAGGTTTTCAGATTGCTTTCATATCTTCCAGCTGGTCATTGGTAACAGTTATTGCTTGTACAGTATGAAAATTAACTGGCTGTGACTTGAAATTTCCCTGACGCTGTTAATCCATCACAGTGAACTTATCAATGTCATGTGATTGTAGTTGCATGTCATGTAGTTTCATGTTTTAGCACACCACAGTGGATGCTGGTGTTTTTTCAAGTCTCTGTAGATTTACATACCGAACTGAACTGAATCAAAGGCGGCCTGTAAGTTATGAAACAGACCTAATATCTGTAGTATGTTTTGGAAAATGTTCTGCATTAATGTAGAGATTTACACAGTGAAATCATGCAAAAATACCTTTTGTGTTCCTAACATTTCTCACCCTGAGGTTCTAGGTTAACTGAGAAAGTTGCATGGACGTGTGTGGATGTGTGAATATGCTTGTATGTGTGTATGTGAGAGACAAAAAAAAAGAGCAGGAAAGCGATAAAATTCTGACCTGGCTTCATCTTCACCAGGTCTTGGACTCATCCAGGGAACCTTTGCTGCCAGGTGTGCTTCCCTCCAACCCAGACCAGACCTGACCTCTACCCTGCATCTCTCTTGTCATTTTACATTGTTGCTTACTGCAGTGCCTTATCCAGCTTCTTTTTGTCCCCTTTTCTTTTTCTTTTGACATTTGATTTCCAGGGTCGATGTGATATTCAAACACATGTTATACCTTTAAAAGACATAGAACGAGGAGGACCTACTTTTGGACAGTGCAGTGTTTTGCATTAACTGGCCACTAGGTGTCTCTAGTTGATTGAAAATAATCCTTTTATATGTCTGAAGAGCTTCTCAGCCACACTCCAAAGTGGACTTGTGTGAAAGCCATGGCCCTGGAATACCATTAACTTCATCTCTTTATTTCTGCAGTTTGCTTTATCATTGTCTTGCTCCACTCATCCGTATTTTCCAATCAACGGGAATTTATACACACATCACTTCATCCTTCATGCAGTTCCCAACATGTTCATGTTGCCCTCTGCATGTTGTTGCTTGCAGTTAACCTCGGAGAGCTGTGGCATGGATTTTAGGATGTGTTATCTCTCTGTGCTTTTATATTTGTAGAACGCGCCGCTCGTCTGCCGTTGTATATGCAGTACGCATTGCAAATTAAAATCCCACCTAAGTGACTGCCTTTCTTTGTCTATCGTTGGTATTTGTTGAACCAAAACAATAACTGAAGAATGATTAACTTTTTCTCTCCTTTTTCCTTCAGAGGGAAGAACTGACTACTCCATAGACGGAGAAAAATGCTGACTTACAGTCTTGAGAATGGACTCAACTGCTGGATGCTTTTTTAAAAATATTTTAATAATACATTTGCAAAGCAAGGGAACACATGTTATTGATCAACAGATTCTTAAAACAATATGGGTTCATCTGACTGCTGTGAATGGTTAGAAGGCTAATAAATATTGTGTAGGTGGAGCAGAGGTGTTTTAAGTGATTGAAATTGTTTAGTGCCTGAAAGGTCTGTTAGGTTCGTATTCAGAAAACAGGAAAGATTTTGCCTTGGTGATGATTGCAGACAGCAAAATGAGAAAGCACTTTATAATATTTAGCTTGACAGTTGTTTCATCAGGGGGGTGGGGGTTGTAATTACTTGTAGTCACAATCTGACACATTTTTGATAACTGTTTTGGGGTTTCAGTGTAACCTGTTTGTATGATGTGATTTCTTTCATTGCCTTATATTAAACTGAATTCTATTTAACGTTCTTGTATTTTTTGCCTTGTTGAAACTTCCACACAGATGCTTCAGTGAACAAAATCTTTCTGTAGATACTGCACATCTCTAGAGACACGGTGGCTTGTTGTTCTGTTTGGGGGAAAAGAAATCCATACAGCTATTATTTAGTGTATGAACTGAGAGGGAGGACAAGTTGTTTTTTTTTTTTAAAGGACTTATGGGGGATTTTATGTTCTGTGAAGTAGCCAGGGGCCAGACAGTGCCAAGCACTAATCAATAAGCTCTTAAAATTAATTCTGCAACAAGGGAAGTTGCCAGTGTGAAGAGGATAAAACAGCTGGTGTAATGCCATCTCTGAAAGAGTTAAGAATTAATGTAACACACGAAAATGAGAAGTGTCAGATCTGTAATTGTGCCTTTCCTTGTAGGCTCAGGGGTGAGGAGACCCTTGAAAACTGTCTCCTACTTTTTTATAAATGTCATGTTGAATGTAAAATGATAAAAGGCTTTTATCGTCCTGAGGAAGAGCAGCCCAGTACGAACACAGTCGCCTCCAGCCAGCACTCATAAAAATCATACCTCTTAAGTCTTTGACGTGTATGGTTCCCATTAGTGGGTTTATAATGAACATATTGTGCTTTTAAATCTTGGACTACTATTTAAGTCCCATCCCAATTCAGTTAGGTACTCCCTGAAACTGAAAAATACATACAATAGAAAAGACAGTAATTACAGTGCAGGAGAGGAAGGAAGCCTGAAAGGCTTATTCAGAGTACTCACCTATTTAAACAAATAAAAACTTAACATTATTATTACATAACATAACAATAACATTATTACTCATCAAAAATGAAACAAAACGAGGAAACAATCAACCAGCAAACAAAGAACACATAGCACAAAAATTATCTAGATACACAAAACATACAAGCAAGCATAAACAGTAGTAAAAAAAAGGAAAAAAAATCCTAGAAACCTAAAATCCTAGAGACCTAGAATAAGTAGATATCTACAACCAACAGAAACATTTTGCCATAAGGTTCAAGATGAAATGAAAAATTTCTTTAACTGTGTCCTAAAAGCTGGCAAAGGTAGACGATTAAACAAAAGGCAAACGATTTCAGTGTCTTATTTAATAAATTCCACAACTGTGGACCTCTAAATTTGATTTAAAAAAATTCATGCCTTGATGTACGACAGTAAGATAAATGGAAATCATTTGTTTTGCCTAGTTGAATATGAGTGAATGTCTGAAGATAAAGTAAAAAAATGTTGTTATAATTGCATTATGTATCATCGTGAAGAGGATTTGACATATTTTTACTTTAGAATAAACATGAGGGGAAAAAAAGACTAAATTGGCAGATATGAAATATTCTGTTTGGATTTTCTTTCTTTCCAAACACTAACCACTATCCCCCTGTGACATGACTCATTTATGACTGTTGATATCACTTGACATAATAAAACTAAGGAAATCCCTATAAGGTACTTCTTTTTCCTAAGCTACCCTTAAACTGGCTTTATTAATGGTTAATAAATAATTAACTAATGCTTTATATATCAGTTAGAAGCCACTATAACAAGTTTTGGTTGTCAGGTTAAAAATAGGAATTTAAAAAAATCCCTTGGCTGGTTATTAACTATTTGATAATAAAGCAGTTATAAATGTTGGTAAACATTAATAAATGTTCAGGGGGGTTGACACTTTCTAACAAGCCATCGAGTCTGCAGTTATAAATGTTAATAAGTCATTAATAAAGGGGGGTTACAAGAAGGAGATGTAAAAGTTGTTATATATTGAATGGAGTTTGGTCTGCAAAGCTTTTTAATGAATTGAAGAGCTATAAAGACAAAGAACATATAGATGAGGATTAACACCATTTTTCACCAGTTGTTCTGATATATGAGAAGAGCACTTATTGGCAAACTTCCTGGATGTCTCTCATGTCTTTTTAACTATAGACCACTTTCACACTGCACTAGGTCCCAAGAAGACATCATGTTAGTACAGATATTGGGAACAATGTAAGTGCATATGTTTTCTTTGAATTGAATTTAATATTGTCCCTTATGTTGATGTCCTTGGCCTGTTTGTTGTGTGCTGTAACTTTCTTGTGCATTTATTATCTTATATGTGCTGTAATCAGGGCGTCCTTGTAAAAGAGAGCTTGCTCTCAGTGGTTATGGTGATATATGGCTTCTGACTGTATTTACTGACCATTAATAAAGACATTTTATTAGAAAGTGGAGCCGTGCTTTGTTGCTTCAGAGCAGCTTCACGCTCTCCCAGCAGGTCCTGTCTGCATATTAACATCCAGGAGGTTAAATAAGAGAGACAGGGCGAGGGAAGTTAGAATAAGGTGTGTATTTGTATGTATTAGGGAGTAAAACAAAGCGCACATGTGGCCGCTGGCTCCGCCTCGGCCATGTGACAGAGAGCAGGCTGAGTCAGCCGGCTCGTCATGCAGCGTCAGTTCGGAGTCGCACAATTATGAAAAAGCAACCTTCCGTTGGAGCTGCAGCCGAAGCGGATCTCTCCAACGTCCACCGGGCTTTCCTTCCAAGGCTAACCGAGAGCACCGCCGATAGATGGATAAAAGCCACGACGCAGCTCTTCCTGAGTCTCAACGGTGAAGAGAATGGTATGTGGTCCTGTCTGAGCAGTCGACTGCTCTCCTCCGGGTTTTATAGTCTTGTCAAATTGGCGCTGAGGATCGTCGTGACTGTGATCGGGGGTTTTGAGTGGCAGGTCTCCCCCCTCATGCATGCTGCCTCCTGCCTGTCAGGCACCCAGCCGAGGTCCCGGTGGCGTTTGCTGTGTTTTGCCGGGTGCCTGGCCGTGCTGCTAAAACACCGAGACTCAACCGTGATAAGTAAAGTGAACACGGTGACACACTGTCTGGAGAGAAAACCCCCAAAATCTCACTCGGGCGGAGCGTTAGCAGGCTAAATAGCTAGCTCGCTAGCGCTAAATGCTAGGTACTTCACGTAAGCTAACTAGCAACGGCTGCCGCGGTAGCTGTGGTGGTGTTAGCAGCGGTTTCTGTGCGACAACACGGGGGGCTCCTCTTCACCAGACAGCCCTCCAGACACTAAACAGATAAAAGAGTGCAGTTCAGAGCAGCTGGCACTTGTTTAAAAGACGCATTTCTGCCAGCTGTCTCAGATGTCGGACAAGACACGCTGTCATTGCCAGTAACAAGTCAATGCCACCTTGAGTGGCTGCCAAGTCTTGTTTAAACTGAGTGTGTTTTTGTTCCAGCAGAGCCGGGAAAAGTTAAGTGATGTTGAAATGTATTATCTCAGACCTTTTGTTAGACCTGTGTGCGCCCACTCGTGACTGTTTGCTATGTGGTCAGGCCTGCTGCTGAAGACTCAACATCATAGTGTTTTTGGATGTTGTATTTTTCCCCCTCTTCCTCTTGGTTCGTGTCAAGCACAGGCCTCCTCTTTTCTCAAGAATTTCCTGTCTGGTCCTCCCTGGTGTAGCAGACCGAGGAGCTTGAGGTGAATGGAAAGAGAAGATGACTTGTAGCCAAAGCTGTGAGTCACATTTGACCACACACTGTTGTTAGTACACAGTGTGAGTGAGAGAGAGAGCTGGGTAATACACTGACAACTATCATGATGCATAATAACAATGATAGATTAGCTGAGGAGTGGGCCACATGGATAAAATCCTCCTCTTTCTATCATGATACTGATATATATTGTGATATAGTACATTTTCTAGAAAATCAATCATTTCAGCATTGCCCACAATGGCCTCATACACCCCAAGATGTTAAAGGGAAAGATACCACAGTATAAAGAGTGTGGCAAATGTATATAATCATATCACCTAACCTTATTTTAGATGTGATTATTGGCACATTAATGGTCACTTTAATGCAGCTATCGAAAAACAGGATGGCCAAGCAGCTGCACACATCGAACAGTCAGATGCATTCAGCAGATGGTATCATGTAACTGTGTTATGCGGCCTTGTAGGACGAGGGCAATGATATTTAATCTCACGTTCCGGTATTGATATATATATATATATATATATATATATATATACACAGTATGTTCCTTTATTCGCTGAGATGCCAGAGCAGCCAGGGCCTGTCTTATTT
>NTHP01000053.1:59311-78421 GCA_003416845.1 Oplegnathus fasciatus
TTATTTCCCACAGTGCTGCTGGCCTGAGCCGGTCACATGCCCCGGCTTACCCCCGAATGCTCTGAGCAGTCTAATAACCAATGCTGGTTCATCAATCAGTCAATCAGTCATCAATCAGTAGTCAGCATGATTTGGTCTGTGTGACCAATCGGTAATGGAGCTTTATTACTGCAAGTCACAGCCTCTTATGTAATAGTCCGTGGATGGTTGAAGTGGTCATCGGCTCGGGCTTCAGTGCTCTGCGAGCTGGTAGAAAATGGTCCTGCATCACTTTGTTGTGCTCCAGAATAGGCTCCAACACTACTAGTGTGTGTGAGTGTTTGTGTATTGAGTGTTTGTATTGAGTGTGTGTGTGTGTGTGTGTGTGCTTGCGCTTGCGTGTTTCAGCCTGCAGAGTGACTGTGGCTTGCCCCTCTGAGCTCTGTTATCTCACGCTCTAATCCGTTTGCACCACACACACACACAAGCCCATTTGAAGATGACTGATAAAGTTTTTCCAGTGGCCCTGGACTGGGTTTTCAAAGAAAATTGGTCACAGTGTCAGTCTGTTGATTTTATGAATGGAGTGCTCCCCTGTAGTCCTTATCCAGCTGATCCTCCTCCTAACACCGTTTCCCCTCACTCTGCAGAGCTGTAGCTCCTGGTCAACCACGCAGCTGACTTGCATGTGTACCCAAAGAGCACTGGAGGGAATACCTACTTATATATCTTACATCTCTTATGTTGCAGTTATTGTATGATATGTATAAAGAGAGATATGCATGTTTATGCTTTTATAGTAGTCCCTCTCTTTGTTATTTAAACAGAGGGGTTTAGAAGCAGTAACTTGGAACTGTCTCACTGCTGTCTCCTGTCCTTAGTCTGGTTTAACCCAGGTTTACATAGGCTCACATAACCATGAGCACCAGATGTTGAGAAGAATAGCCATCACATGCTTTGCATTACGAGGTTATACAGCTGCTTGGAGGGAGGACTCAGGGTGGCATGCCAGCATGGTATCAGCCCATGCTGTGCAATCTTTCAGAGCCATGCCCCCGGGGGCACAAGTGTGAGAGCTGGAGAGCCGTCACACTTTGGTCTCATGACTGTATGAACTGACTCTACTTCTGAATGCAACCTTCCTGGAATCTTATCTGAGGGCTATAACGAACTCTTTCCCTCCATTTAACATTCTTTTATAGGCCAACATCTCCGAACAGCTACTGTAAGATGTGGCAAGGTTTGCAAATTCATAAGGCCTGTCTGTGTTAAAATGTCTCATAGTGAGTGATATATTCTCTTTTAATTAATATATAAGCCGATATAAAGGCCTATTTTGATCCTACTTTGACCCTATCAAAGGGGTAGTAATTAACAAACCACTAGTTTATATCAGGAATTAACACATTTTACAGGTAGTACTGGCCAGAGCTGTAAACTTGAGACTTGGATATGAGCCACACTTAGCTCACCAAAATCAGGACTTCAGATCTGATTTGGACTTGCTTGCTCTGAGATGTGTTGTAAAGATTCGTTTAATGATTTTTATTAAACTTGTGATTGCCCTGACATTGTGTCGTTTTAGGTACATGGGACCACCTCAAAACATTTTGTTCTGAGCTCTCCCGAGCTTTGTGTTTGAGGAACGAGCATCATGTGTGCAGAATTAGGAACGCGCATTCATTCTTTTTGTAGCATGAATTTGTAGCTCAGCCTTTTTATCAGATAAAGGGTCCATTAAGACAGGGCCTCGGCCATTCAAAAAAACAACTATTGAAACAGCTTTGAAAGGAAAATGTTGAAATCTGTTGGAACTCCTGCCATGTTATTAATGTGAATGTCATTATTCAGAGACACGATAGACCTGAGTTGTGACTTCCTGTTCGTTTAGCCAAACTTGACTTGAAACCTGCTCTGCCGAGAAGAAACACTTGACTTTGAATTGGTCTCAAATACTACTGATTATGTTCTAGATTAATTATTTGGCCTATAAAATGTAAGGAAATAATGAAAAATTTCCAACTTTAGATGTCTTGTTTTTTCCGACCAACGGTTCAAAACTCAAAGATACTCAATTTCCTGTCATATAAAACTAAGAAACCAGCAGATATTCACATTTAAAACACTGGAACCAGAGAGTTTTTGGCATTTTTGCTTTAAAAATTACTTAAATGATTGATCGACTAACAATATTGTTGCAGATTAATTTTCTGTTTATCGACTAATCAATAAATCTACTGCTCTTTTTTTTAGCTGTGTGATGTCTGCATCTATATCCAGATTTTTAGTACCTCTGGGGGTTGTGTGGCACAACCGCAGCTCCCCTGTGATGTGACTTAATGCAAAGAGAAGCAGCGGTGAGGAATTAAGGTTATGGCATGGAAAACCTCATGACAGGAGCCTTAGCTCACTGTACCGTGGAGGATGCCCCAGTTCTGTGTCCACGCTTATAACTATAGCCATGTACCACTGGTTCAATTGTAGTCTTTTTTATAAAAGTCTATAATAAGAATCAAATAGTCTATATCAGAAAGGTGAGGCAGTCTGACAAATTTGCTGCTCCATTTCATTACATTTTTCTGGTAAATCTGAACCTTGTCTCTTCAAGCCCAAACCTTATTTCTGTCTTCCATTACAAAGAATGGGGAAACTCTTGGAGAAACTGGTATCAAAGTGTACTGACTGTGGCTTTGGCTTCAAAGTAAATGACGTGGGGGGGAATAAAACAGCAACAATTAATTTTGTTCTTTCTGTTGGTTCTCTGAGAACCACTCTTCTCGTTGGCTACTGCTCACACTAAAGTGCTGACCCCATATCCTCCACTCTTTTTAATGGGTAATAGCTTTTGCCAAGCCAGATGTTATCTCTCCCCGTATTACGTCAGGCAGGGCCAGAGGAATGATGGGTTGACCAGCCTTGTTACATTGTTGGGAAAAAGAAGAGGGGGAAGGAAGAGCTCAGTTGGCAACGTTTCTGAGTTCACAGTGTGTGTTTTTATTGTGTGTGTGTATGTGTGTGTGTGTTAGGAGATGACAGCAGGAAGATAAAGCGACTGTATGTGATCGAATTTGTTGATCCTCTCCACACGAACACCTTCACTCCCACAAACACATGTTAGTGCCGATGAACATGACCACACACTTGCCCATAAAAGTCACAGCATCCTACATAGTTGAACCCAGAGGGATGGAAAGGTGCCGGGTTATACTTCCTTACAGGAACAGAGTAATCATAAAACGTGGAGCTCAGAGAAAGAAGCCAGGGAGGAAGAGGGAGGGAAGCGAGGAAGTGGGAGAGTGTGTGTTTTTGGCTGGGTCTCTGAAGTGCTCCAGTCTTTTGTTGCCTGACATTCTCAGGTACCATGGTTACAGGTTAGCAGAGCGCAGTCCCGCTTTATCTGCCTCGTTAACACTTTGTTGGATCGTGTTGGTGTTGGATCGAGACGACACCAGCGTTTTTGTTGAAATAATTCTCCCACAGAGACCTCCCTTAAGTCGTTGGGTGTGTCTCAAGTCTGTCACTAGTCCAGCAGGTAGTGAGTCACGATTAGATTTCAGATGCTGATGAGGTCACTAATTCAATGAACAACGGGGCACTGAAGAGTCAATGACCTGCAGTATGCAATTATAAGGCATCGCATCACATCAACAACATAACTCACATATGTTAGGTAGGCTTTAAGTTATGAACACAGCTCATGAGATTGACTGCTAAGTTTGATTTAGGTAAGAATCAAGCATTGACAACAGTATTGCTATCAGCGCTCGCTAATTGGCACACCAGAGTCAAACCTACTAATTAACATTATTAGATGAAGCTGTGTTTACCCTGCTATTACACCAGCTGTGTCGTAATTACATGCTTTATTCCAGTACTATAAAGTAGAGCTGCAACAATTAGTTGATTAATCGATTAGTTGTCAACTATTAAATTAATCTGCAACAATTTTGATAATCGATTAATCGTTTCGAGTAATTTTTTAAGAAAAAGTGTCCAAATTATCTGATTTCTGCTTCTCAAATGTGAATATTTCTGGTTTCTTTAGTCCTCTATGACAGTAAACTGAATATCTTTGGGTTGTGGACAAAACAAGACACTTGATGACGTCACCTTGGGCCAACAGTGATCAACATTTTTCGTCTTTACATTTTATGGACCAAACCACTAATCGATCGAGAAAATATTCGACAGATTAATTGATAATGAAAACAATCGTTTGTTGCAGCCCTACTATAAAGTCCACACTTATATACTTATATATATATATATATTTTTTTTTATTTTTTTTTGATTTTTTTTTTTTGACTGTAACGGTAGTATACTGTACTAGAATTTCATGAAATGTACCATTGTGTACTGACAGGTAATGACCATGTATAAGATGTACNGATTAATTGATAATGAAAACAATCGTTTGTTGCAGCCCTACTATAAAGTCCAAACTTATATACTTATATATATATATATATATATATATATATATTTTATTTTTGACTGTAACGGTAGTATACTGTACTAGAATTTCATGAAATGTACCATTGTGTACTGACAGGTAATGACCATGTATAAGATGTACTTTGTCAGATACATGTTCCTTTTGAACGCTATTTCAAACACAGAAACTTACAGAAATAGTTTAACATTTTGCAGAGAGATGAGAAGCTTAACACCACTCTCTCGTTGGTCTGTTAAAATATGAAGCTTGAGCCAGGAGAAGGGTAGGTTAGCTTAGCATAAAGACTGGAAACAGATGGAGGCAGCCAGCCTAGCTCTTATGAAAGGTTTTAGTGCTTTAGATGTGCTGGTAGGGGGGATTTTGTTACCTTTGGACAGAGCTAGGCTAGCCATTTCCCCGTTTCCAGTCCTTATGCTAAGCTAAGCTAACATCTCATGGCTCTAGCTTCATGTTAAAGGGACGAATGTGAGAGTGATCTTCTCATCTAACTCTCGATAAGAAAGTAAATAAGCGTATTTCCCAAAAAGTGAACTATTCCTTTTAAAAGAAAGCTCAACTTTTCACTTTTTGTAGTACCTCCTCCATTTTTTGTGGATGCAGGGATTATTCTCCACCTTCCAGGTGAACTCACTTTTGTTTTCACCTCTAAATAAGCGGTTTTGATAATACAACTAAATTGAAGGTTTGCCTCTACGCTGTGGTTAACTTGGAGGAACAACGTTCAGCCAAAACACAAATCCATATCGAAAGGGATAATAATTCCCTCTGCCAAGATAATCGTTCACACCTGCAGAAAACATCACCCTCATCAGATCATCAGCCAGGTCACAATAAATTTAAACTTTCAGACATGGCAACAGTTTGCAGGATAAAAAGTCATAGAAAATCAGCAGCATGTGAGCAAAATGGAAATTAAATGAGACAAAAAAACTGATGCTAATGGGTAAGAAGAAAAAAAACCCATGTCATGGTTTCTATGTTACATTAGCACACAGGATTAACATTAGTTTGCTGCCCTCAGTTTTATCTGGATTGAGTTTTTTAATGCTGTCCTCTTGGAAGTGAGTTTCAAAATAATAGAGGCCTCTTGTTCGGGGCCTGTTGTTGTTGGGAGAGGTTTTGTGTGTAGCGCATGAATCACAGTTGGTGGTGTGTCTTCAGTAGACAACTAGGTATATATCATTGAAGCCTCGGCCCATCCACTAATCCTCTCCCACATCCCCCCCCGCCTCCCTCGTCTCTTTCTCCCCAGCCTAAGTATAATATCTAGTTGGTCTCAGACACATTCATCTGCCCCCTGAGTGGCTTCTTACAGATTAACAGTGGATGGAGTTTTGGAGGCTGCAACCTCTCACTGATCGCTCAGCTTTTAACTCAGGCCGGATCTGTGTGGTAACAGCATCGCCGTAGACTTTGAGACCTGTATGGAAATTTCTTCTGAGAGACGGGACACCGAGAGAAGTGTAGTGATTTCGCTGCTGATGATCCAGTGCTCAGGGGGAGGCTGTGGTGACTGTGGTTTGTCCAGGAGATGCATGAAGGAGCCTTGGTATGTTCCTGTACAAAGCCCTTAAACACAGAGATGAAGAGGAGGACATCCAGGTACACACTCAGTGGCTCGGTGTCGCTGGTCAAGCTGTGGGATGAGCTGTTTGTTTACATGTTTCCTTAAAACCGCCAGTTGTTTTAGGCAGCGTAGAACCAGGTGCACTATGGATGGGACTCTCGGCACCAGAGATGGGTGCCTTTGTAGGGATAGATGAAATGATTGAAATTTAAACACTGTTCCTTTAATCACTTTTGTTTCTGTGCTGTCTGTATTGAACTACGTGGAAACATTTGTCTAGTGAGGATCATTTGCAGCGAGCTCCAGCAGAAAATGACCTGCTGGTAACTGCCTGGTTCACAACATTTCCATCCCCGGCTGCTGTAATACCATTGTTTGAGTTTCAGGAATAGTTGAAACGCTTTGGTGCAAAGCAGGTGACGGCGTTTGCAGGTTTCCCTCTTTGTGCTGGGAGGGATTAATGGTGCTAATCGCTCATGGGTCCCTCTGATCTGTACTAGAGGAACAATAAGGCATGAGGCATTAATTGAAAATTCCTGTGACATAAATCCTTGTTTTGCTGTGATACAGGCTGTGATTATTTTATTGCAGTTTCGAACATCGGCAGACACCTGTAGCTGATGTGCCTCCTGAACTGTAGTTGCCCTAATTTTATGTAGTCAAATTTTATTTTTTATTTGTTAAACCTTCTAATCCCCTTGATTTTAAAAGACTAAATCCTGGATTAAGGGGTTACAAGCTCCCTTTTAGGATGTTTGGGGTTTATTATTTTCAGAGAAAATTGTGCTAACTGAAGTAAAACAGACAACTTACCACTTTTGATTCATCCCAGTGTTCTTTTTACTTGCTTTCCTCGTCTTTGTGAAACTACAATTGTTATAATGTCAGCACTGTTTGTACAAACACTCAATTACTGTACAGAGGAGCATTGTTTTTAACATCCCTGGGGGACAATTTGCTTAGCAGCTTGAATTCATTAAATGCAAACATAATAAAGAACAAGAGCATGAGGATCATCAGCTGCCGTCCACTCTCACAATATGCAACTGTTTCTTTTTTCTCCACAGTCCCAGAAACCCTGGATAGAAAGCACTTTCACCAAGAGGGAATGTGTGTACATACTTCCAGTGTCAAAGGACCCCCACAGGTATGTGCTTAGACGTACTGCAGTGCGCCTTGTGGCGATAGCCATGGAAACGGTGTAATTGCATGGCGTGTGTTAAAGTAGGCCCAAACCCTAACCACTACTCTCCAAAGAGTCTGTTTCTACATAATTTTAATGTTTATGTCTGTCACTATAATCACAGCTTTAAGTGAGAGGGAAGACCAGTGATGAACCTGTGTATCTTATCTTCTTGTAGTCTCAGGGATTTATTAATTTCTTATCAATCTGCTGTTTTCTGAAATTGGGATTTCTTCATTTGGATGACTTATTAGACTCAATGAAATATAAATCCACGTTTTAATCATCGTTGTATGTGAAGAACTGAGGCTGATGTTCTTTTGTCAAATATGGCAAGATTTTTCTGCAGACTTTGTGAAATCTTACAAAGTAGTGTTAAAATTGTATGGAGGGCTTCTTATTGGCTTGGCATGCAGGCCACTCATTTACAATGTACCATGTGTGCATGAGACGTACACACGAAATAGCTCAATTAAAGGTACAGCAGCTGGTGTAAAAGACATCCAGTTATAAAGAAATAGACAAAGAAAGAAGAAACATTTGTTTGGAAAATTCTTGGTTATTTAATATTAAGTAGTTTCCCACAGTTACATGTATTTACTATTTAACCACTTCCTTTGTGTGTAATAATTTCTGTCTTTAGTTACACTTTCAAGAAGTCTCATTCCTTCAACTCACAATGATACTGGGTCACTCCTTTCCCTGTGTTTTCTTTCGCATCAATTATTTGCCTCTGGCTTTCTTCCACTAACTACAGTACGTGCTGCTGCTCGAAGATGATTCGGAGGTGTTAGTGAACACGGGGCCTACTTTGGGCCAAAGGCCTGCATGTCACTGTGATCAAAGTGAGAGTCTCCTCTGCAGGTTTCATAACGCTCTCTTGGTTAAAGGCCAATCTAACCGGGCTGCCTGCCCAGCTGACAGTTAACCTTCTGTAATGTCCTCAAACAACTTTGTCTACCGAGAACTTCCTTCTCACTTGGAGAGATCAGACCATTGTAACACTCTTTATAACGGTCTTTTTAGGTGGTCCATATTTATGTGAATTTAAATCAATGATTAATTATGTTGCTGTGAAATTCCTTCCAGATGCCTTCCAGGATGCCAGATTTGCCAACAGCTAGTCCGGTACGTATTTGTTTGGTCTTTGTTTTACTCATTCTTTGTTACCTGACAGGATTAGCCTGAGAGAATCCATGCGAACCGGTTACTTTACACCAGTAAAAGCCTGCAGGCAAATTCTTTCACAGTGTAATTCCCTCCTCAGGAAACAATTAACTTCCAGGCTTTGTGCATCAGGATGCACATTCTTGCCTCGGGTAATTAAAGGAGGAGAGAAAACAAAAAATGCTTAGTTTGGTCATTATTTGTAATAATAATAATACAATGATGAGGCACATTAAAAGTCAAGCTCCCCTTCAGTCTTGAAAGTCTGTCGAACCTTGTCATCATGGTTGATGGTTGGGATAAAAGTAAAATTTTTTTGTTCATATAATACTGCTGAGAAACACTATAAGGACAAGACTTCAAATGTTGAGTCCCCAAACTTTACATTCTCGCATGTCACATATGCAGTTTACAGTGAAACAATGTGTCATTTATTTCAGACAGAGGTAGACAAAAGTGGGCTTCTCATTTCAAGCCACTGACCGTTGATTTTTATCAGCTAAAATAACTGTTGCTAGCAGATTGTATCAGATGTAGCTAGCGAGCTAATTACGCTAACATTGTGAGTTTGTGTTGGAGTTTGTGTGCCAGTTGTTTGTTGACGTTAGCGGACTCCACTTACTACAGTGGTATGATCCCAAAATAAACAGATTTTGCTGTGATTTAATTGCAGTAAACAGATCAAAAGGAAGTCGAAATAACTACATCATGATGCCGATTTGTAAAAAGTCTGAATTCATGGATTGTCGGGTCTGTGCGCATGATGACTAGAAAACCACTTTTAAAATGCTTATTCTCTGAATGGAGTTCGGATCGATCAGGGCTATGCTAACATCGTAGCTGCTCCATCAACACTCAAAATAACGTCATCTAAATTAGGCAGAAATACGGCAGCGACGTTATTGTTTATACACATAGATATCTACATATTGTGTAACTTTAAAATTATATCTGCATAAATATGAAGTAGTGTCATAGAGCTAACTAGCTGGTGTTGCACACTGTTAGCGCTGTAGCGGAGCTGAAGAGAGTCAAGGCACTCGAGAGCGTAACGTCTCATACGTTGGATTTTCCCGGAAAAAACGTCCCGAGTCCTTCACATAGAAATCAGTCCACAGGCTGTTACAGGCAACCAAGAGAGTCAGGGAAGGTCTCATTTTTTAAGTTATGATACAATCCGTTCACACATTGGCAACAAAAAACGATTAAAACACAGTTAAAAAAGGATTAATACATGGAAACTTTTACATACAGCACCTTTAGATATGCACTTGATGGCTGCATACATGGTAAAAGACATTGTATAGCTAGTTAATCCTCATATTATAAGTATGAAAAGGAGAAATGTAAGATCTGACTGTTTTTCTAACACAACCCTGTTTGCCTGCTTTGTTCACATACTTGGACGAGCAAGACATTCATTTGTGCTTTATTGTTTTTGTTTTCAAATCACATGTTTCACTTTTCACGTTACGAGAGAAAAGGCTTTTAGGATAACTTGTTTGGCTGTGGTTGATGGAGTGTAAACTTTCCCAAATCCAATAACGAGCAGGAAAGAGCTGCTAACGTAAGCTTAAACTATGTAACTATATAGTAGCATTCAGGACCAGCTCCCACAGAGTGGGGAAATACTACACAGTGGTTGTCCATGAACAGGGCTTTTTTTTTTTAATGTAACCTGTTAAACCACAAACTTCAGTTAGTTAGTATGCTCCTTGGTCTGTGACACTAGGTTAGCTTACTACTGTAGTAAGTAAGCTAGTTAAGCGGACATGCTAACGTTTAATGTTAAAGCAGATAAAGACACGGTTTGATCCATTCCTTACACTTTTGTGTTTTTGGTCATGGAAAGGCAAAAAAAAGATACTGTGTGTCATAAATTAAATGTAATTTGTTTATCTTCTATGTTATATTATAAAGATAAATAGAATGAGTAAGTATATTATTGTACTATAAACTAAAAGTGGGTCTGTTCACCCTCAAGGTGCTGCTGCGGGCGGCTGGTGCGGCAGCATGTTGGCTTCACAGCCAGCTTGGCCACGAAGTACTCGGACGTGAAGCTGGGTGAAAACCCCAATCTGTCCATGCCCGCGGTGGAGGAGTGGTCGGTGGAAAAACACACAGAGGCGAGCCCCACTGACGCCTATGGTGTCGTCAACTTCCAGGGAGGGTCTCACTCGTACAGAGCCAAGGTAGGAGGGCACATTCTTCTCTGCTGGAGGGCATGTTTTTCATGTAAAAAAACAGCTTATGAGTGATGAATGACTTGATAACTGTGAAATGGGTTGTGGGTATCTTAAGGTGTTTTCCTCATTGTGAACATTTATTTACATACATTTAACCCTGTGTACTGATGTGATAGGAATGCCATTGTTATCCAACCACTTAAAATAAAAAGGAAAAGGAAAGTGAAAGGATCATGGGAGAAGTTATACAGCTACTTTGATATCACTTAAGTAATTTTTTTGTTGGTTCCTGCTTTTCAAATGTGAGGTTATGCTGCTTTTCTCTGCTTTTTTTTCTCCATGCGAACATGCTTTTCTCTTGTCTGTGGGCAGTATGTGCGTTTGTCCCACGACTCGCGGCCAGAGAGCATCCTGCGGTTGATGCTGAAGGAGTGGCATATGGAGCTTCCTAAGATCCTCATCTCTGTCCATGGAGGAGTTCAGAACTTTGAGCTGCACCCACGCATCAAGCAGGTGGTGGGCAAGGGCCTCATCAAAGCTGCAGTCACCACCGGGGCCTGGATTCTCACCGGAGGGGTCAACACAGGTATGTGGTCAGAGAGAGATTAGTTTAGTCATCCTGTGGATATGGACGTGTAGTTTCTGGAAATTTCCAGAGTATTCCTGACAGGGAGAATCATAAGATTTCTTATTTGAAGTCAGAGGATTTCACAGTTTCTTTACAAGAATATAACAGAATGTTTTGTTTGCCACCTCTCAAATGTGTTAGATGGTGGTTTTCAGCTGTGTTTCTCCCCAGCAAGCCCAAGAGTAATACTTAAATGTGCCTGTTTTCCTCTTCGGTAACTTTTTAATTAATTAATGGAGCTGGCTTGTAGCTCTTTCACAGACTCACGTTTAGCAGGCTGCAGATTCATCAGTCAGCTGTTCAGTCATTGTGAAACCATTTGTTTACATGTCGACCCATAGGAAAGGAAAGTAATGGCCACAGCAGAAGTAGACATGTCGGTGTCTACCATTAGTAGCTGCTTTATTTTTATCATTATTGTGTCAAACCAATCACCATTATTCTTTCAAATGTAATTTCTACATAAAATAAATAGATACAATGACATATCTGCAGTGGAGTTACTTTCTTGTAGGCGGGACAGATTTGTTTGAAACTGCAGGTCATAAAATGCTGGCACTGTGGCTCTGCAGTTGGATGAAACTAGCTCAACCTGGCTTTAGGTGCTTTGCATCAATGACACTCTTTGTCGTTGTTTGAACTGAAAAAACAAAACAAAACAAAACAAGCAGACATGAAAGGAATAAATCTTTACGTCATGGGAAGTTAATGGAGTACTGAATTTCCCCGCTGGGGATCAATAAAGGTTTATCTTATCTTAATATTACAACAAACTTATGAATGTTAAAGTGGCTTCTGAGTGTAGTAAAAGAATTTGTATTATTGTTATTGGATAGATATGGCAGCTGAACAACTCTTACAGACTCCCTTAATGAACACTCACTCACACTTGTACACTTTGTACACAGACCTGCACAAACACGCAGCCACCATCGGTGCGATGCGCTGATATAGCAGAAGTTGTAATACCGGGCTCTAAGCGTGTCATTTGTGCTGTGTGTCGTGGCCGAGGTGTGTCTGCAGTCACAGCGCAGCATTGAGATGGTGTGGTCTGATCATAGTATTTAAATCATTACTCACAGGGTCAATTACCCAGACCAGTGATTACCTTTAATGCCTCTTTGGCACCCTGGCCAGTTGGGATGGTCTCCTGGCTCACAAATTACTGCTGAATCCATGAGATCCATTAGCTGAGGACTGTGGTTCGCAAATAACCCCAGGACTAATGTACTTGTTGTGCATTTGCCCCATATGCTGCATTTTGGTTGCAGAAGCTCGAGTGTCTTGGCTATTTCTGTTCATGTGCATGGTTAATGGGTTCTACAGGATCTAGCACACTTTTTTACTGGTCGTAGATTTGTACTTGTATTTACATTAAGGGGTCAGTTTTATTATTTAATTTCCAGTCCGAATTTGGCAAAGGTTAAGTAGCAATAAAAACTTGTCCAAGACGTAATAAAGTTTATTGATTGTTTAATGCATCCTTCCCAAAGGTGTGGCGAAGCATGTGGGAGACGCTCTCAAAGAGCACTGCTCAAGATCGTCAAAGAAAATTTGCACTATCGGGATCGCACCCTGGGGCGTCATTGAAAACAGGAATGATCTCATTGGCAGAGACGTAAGACACAACTCTCACAACATTTATAATTTCACTTCAAGATGATATCGAAAGATCTCTTTGACAGCAAGATACCCCATAAGCTCTCCATCTATTTAATGTTTTCATGATAGCGTTGATTTTGTCATAGTTTGGATTGTCTTGTGAAGGTACAGAGTCATTTTCCTTTCTTTTTTCCCTCACCTTCCTTTCCTTTTCCCTTTTACTGCCTTCCCATGTCCATGCTGCAGATTATCGCTCCGTATCAGACGCTGCTGAACCCTCTCAGCAAACTAAACGTTCTCAACAATCTGCATTCCCATTTCCTCCTGGTGGATGATGGGACGGTGGGCAAGTACGGCGCTGAGGTCAACCTGCGGCGGGACCTGGAGAAGCACATCAACCTCCAAAGAATACATGCACGTAAGGAAGAGCAGAAACTTAAACTTGTTTGGATTCCTGAGAAACAAGAGATTATACGGGATCACTTTAGATCTGCAAAAGCAGTCTGGGGATCTTCTGAGATAACGCAGCAACATTATTTGTGTGTCTTGGAAAGCCCAAAACATCGCCCTACTCATGTGCTCATCTCCTCCAAGTCAAAATGCCACACTTGGCCCGTTAAATTACTCAAATCCACAGCATCATATAGAAAAACATTTGCCCATTTGAGTTTGTTTTTGCCCCGAGGAATATTCTTCCATTGTTTTGTTATTAGAGGCTTTGAAGTCGGACATCAGAGAGATTTAACTCCACATTGTGTGGACGTGATTTAAAATTTGTGCCAGTGCCTCAAATCCAAGCTAATAGAGTGCCCCCTTCTGACAAGAAAAACACAAACTTAAATTCTGTGTTAAGCTTTCTGCGTTACTTTCTCGTGATGTGCATGAAACATAAAACTGTCACTTTTTAGTTCTCTGACATGTTAAAAATGTAATACTCAGAAGTGAACACGAGGGCAGTCACCCACAGACTGGAACAACACTCTTCTCACTTGTTTGAGCTTCACTGACCACACAAGGACAATTAAATATGATTTATTATTAATTAATAATATACATGCAAAATCTAATGTTCCTGTGTATTTCCCTTAAAATAAAAAGTACATACACACAGCAAATTAACAACTCCATGTCAGCCTACTATTAACTATTAACAGTCAGAAGTATTATGTGGGTTGAATTTACTTCAGGAAGTCAGGCTCAGGAAGTGCATCCCATAAAACTTGAGACAGATCGCAGGGAAACAACCAGAAAGTTGAGTGGTTATTTGGCTGGCAGCTCACATCATTAATACCTGTGTTAAGCATGATGTATAACAGTATATTATCATCACATACCCTTCAGATAGGACCAAACCCAGAGGTGTTATTAGTATGAAGTCAGTTTGTGTTTGCCTGCTGGAAATTAGATGACAACAGCGAGCCGGCCATTATCACCTCAACCCTCTCACAAACTGTCACTTGGGTGGAGCTGTATTATGTGAATGACATTGGAGCTGAAGGGAATAATGGAGTATAAACTTTAAGCACACTGTTCGTCTTCTTTCCTGTAGGAATTGGTCAGGGTGTTCCTGTTGTGGCCCTGATCTTCGAGGGGGGTCCTAATGTGATCCTCACTGTGCTGGAGTACCTTCAGGAGAGCCCTCCTGTGCCGGTGGTGGTGTGTGAGGGGACCGGCCGTGCTGCTGACATACTGGCCTACGTCCACAAGCAGACCGAGGAGGGAGGGTAGGACACACACACACCCACACACAAACACCGAGGACAGGGGTGGGCGGGGTTAAATCTTTCCAAATACTGTTTTAGTGTATAATCGCAAATTAAATAACAGACAGACGATAGGAAAGGAGGGAATGAATAGAGAAACAGTGATGTTGAAAATTAAGCATGAGGTTCCCTACAGAGAATTGAAGAAAATTGAGTAAAATCAAGATTTCAGCAATTGTTTTATTAAATATTTAGATGTGTGGTTAAAAATAGTTGTTAAAGCTGAAAGATTTTGTTAATGTATGATGCTGTTGGTGATGAATCATTTACTGTGTTGTAGACAGTGATGTTCCCTTTTTTTTTTCCTTTCCTAATTCCTTTGATGGCAGCGTCGTTGGTGGCTCTCATCTATTTCTGTCCCAGAGGGATTTCTAACAACCCAACCGCAGCCCAGTCTCTTATAAAAGAGTTGGAAATAGTTGAACTTGTGACAGAGTGCAGTTAAAAGTGATCTGCTGGCAGGCTTAATCAGCCAATGGCATTTTCAGATACTGCTGCAAAATGTTGTCACACACGACCACAATTTGTTTCTTCAGTGTAAATGTGTCCATGAAGTTGAAATGTGCCCTCATCCTTTCGTACCTCAGTGACCCAATATGCAAATACTGATCCAGTTTAACCACCTATTTATGTGCTGCTCCTATTTTTTTCACTGACATGCAAAAACTTAATTAACCAATCCCAGCTAACTTAGCAGTGAATATGAGCTCCATCAGCTCTGTCAAACCAGGATTTTCCAATCCAGCTATGAGTATAAACAAAAAGGTTGGGATTTGTCACAGCCTATTTCAGGAAACGCGCACAGATGCAGAGCAGCGGGGTTGAGATTAGATTAGGGTTTATTTTTCCTTTGAAGGTTAATTAACAGGAAAAGGGAGATGGAATATCAACAAAGATAGTACAGAAAATGACATAATTGAACAAATAAAGCATTTAAACACACTGAGTGTTGTGTAAACATGCTGCTGAAGCACGTTATGTATACTGCAGGAGAAGAATATGCAGCAAAGGAAATCTTAACTTCTACATGCTTCTTAGTATTGAAATGAATTAATGTAAGCAATATAAGACTGCATACACAGGAGGTGCGGTTTATTGCACTCATCTTTGAAATCTATTAAAAACGTTCAACACATCTTAAAATCATCTTAAAATCTTGTAGGAGGAATGACTCTGTTTTTTTCCTGAGAGTTGAATGATTAGAAAGTTTTATACTGTACATCAGGATCTGATGACCTGAAGATAATCAGTTGTGGAGTAGGTTAGTTGTGAAGTCTCCATGATGCAAATACAAACGAAACTGTCATTAGACCAAAAAGCTAAGGTTTATCCCAAAAGTAGTTCACTGTATTTCTAGTCTTACTTCATGTGGCAGAGCCTTGGAGGCCGAGGTCCAACTGCTGTATTTGAGAAAATCTAAATTCGACTTAAAATTTCAACTCGTCACTACAGTTTAATCTCGCACAATTTGGTGACATATTTTGCAGCTGGTGGCCTAATATTAATGTGTTCTCTAGGGATCAAAGCACTTAATCAACTATAGAACTTAGATCACATTCATATAAATGTATCATTTGATCTGTGTGTTGCTTTTCTTTACTTTGTGTTTACTACTTTGTCTTGGCTTTGTCTTGTTGCAGACATAAATTGACTGACAATGCCTCACTTAAAGTGTACAGGGACAATGCAAAACATACTGTTCTGTACTGTAGACAGTTAGATTTCAAGGCTTTTAGTGCTGCTATCAAAACAAACGTGAGAGTAATCCGCCAGGAGTTCACTGTGTTGTTGAAGGTTATTTAGAGAGGACGTGCTGGAGTCAAACCTGTATTTTAAGTGTTTTGCAGCTTTGTGGGTTTGAGCAGCGTGACTGTAACCGTGTTGAACTGTAATTCTTCCACAGTGGTCTTCCTGATGGAGTAGAGACCGACATCATCGCAACCATCAAGAAAACCTTCAACTTCAGCCAGAGTGACGCCATCCATCTCTTTCAGACTCTGATGGAGTGCATGAAAAGCAAAGAACTGGTACATTGCTCATGCACATTGAATTTTTTAATTACATTTTTCTCATTCGTTACGCTTCTTATCGTTCATCTTCAGTGTTTTAAATTTATTTCAATGACAGCGAGTTCAGCAGTAAAATAAAATCCACTTGCAAAGGTCAGAGCCATTTCATAAACTTCCTGAAAACCAAACACAAAAGCTTCAGAAGAATTCAGAGAAAATAGAGCGGCTTTCAGAGATGACTGTGAATTAGTCTTTTACTGACACATCAGCCACATCAGCTGATGGTCCCACTGTTCACTTTTATAAATTGTCGTATTGCATATCACAAACTCTTGAAACATCTGGAGAATGTCTGTGGGAACATGTTAATAAGTGCTATCTTGTTTCTTGGAAAACAGATCACTGTGTTTCACATCAGCTCCGAGGAGCACCAGGACATCGATGTAGCCATTCTGAGGGCTTTACTCCAAGGTTAGTAGATGACTTCTCTCTGAACCTTTTCCCCTCCAACTTCTTTAATAAAGGAACTGAGAATAAAAGTCACATAAAGTTGATTCGGTCTATTCATATGCTGAGGTTGTTGGCATTGGGAGATTGAGATTTCAGGACTTCGTAATGTTTTCATTCTGATATAGATATGCTTTGAGAACAGATCCCNNCCCCCCCCCCTCCCTGTGTGCCCTTCTCTTTGTGTTCCTGACGAGATCATGTTGCTCGCATTCACAGGGCCTCCTTATTCCAACACTGTCGGTCACTGAGCTGCATGTCTCACTCTTATTCCTCTTCATCTCTGCAGTCTGTTAGAGAAAGAGAAAGAGTTCAAACATTCACCTGAGCGAATCTTACATTTGTTATTATTTTTATTTTGTATGAATGCAGTTCAAATAAAAAGAAGGAAAATACCCACTTAATGATTTTCTCAACTCTGACCAGCTGTTGTGTGAACACAAGCATTCTTCATTTCAAGTAGGGAACACACTTGAAAGAGGGGTGTTGCACTGAAAGTAGGTGGGTGCTGGCTGTGCATTCCAGTTTATGTAGACAAAAGCAAGGAATTTGTGAGTGATTGCAGCTGATCGATAGTCTGGAGAAACTGGTTCAGACGCTCAAAAGACAAACTGACTGCGACTGGAAATGCCCAGTCGGGCAAATATTTGCCGGGGTGAGGCGCGGCCATCCTGGTGAAACAGTAACTCATCCTCAAAAGGATCCTGGGCTACAAAAGCTCTCAAGCCTCTTAAAGAATATTGAGTGTTGCTTAAAGATCTTTCTCTCTTCCACGATTCATTTAGCAGGCTGGATATTAAATGGGAAGTTTGAAGGAGTCGCTGAAAATGCCATCACTGTTGCTAAGAGCTGAATATACTGTAGAATACGTGCCTGGGTTTTTAAGAAGACAGACTAGCTGAAAGCTCAGGTCATTTTGAAGTCAATCAAATTCCCACTGAGATTCTTATTTGACATCCACACGATCAATCCTGTGTACAGTGATTATGATGGTTTGGTTCAGATGACTCCTAGAGGACAATAAGGCAGATTACTGTGGAAGAGAGCAGTAGACTGAACAGGGATTTACTTTGTAGTCTAATCTGCTATGTTGCTGCATTAGTGTGTAATTGACTGTATTACTGTCCTGGCCTTACTCTACTAACCCCCTCTAATCCTGCTAGCTGGCTAACAGGAAGTACACGGTTAATAAGGCTTTACGTGCCTGGGAATTCATATCTGTTTATGTTTGTGTGTATGTGTGTGTGTGTCTTTACTCATGGCTGTACCTGTGTGTTTCAGGCACAAACGCATCTGCCTTCGATCAGCTGGTCCTGACTCTGGCCTGGGACCGCGTAGACATTGCCAAGAATCATGTGTTTGTGTACGGACAGCAGCTCCTGGTACGTCTGCGTGTTTGTTTGTCTGTGTGTGTGTGTGCTGTGTGTGTGTGTGTGCTGTGTGAGCCACAGCCTCCAGGGATGTTTGCTTGGCTCAATATTAGCTCCAAACCTTTGGACTCGCCCAAAGTGACCCCTGAATCTCTGCAGACCACAATCTGCAGTCTGAAGAGCCAGGGGACTGGACCCGGGCAGGCTGCCATGAACTACATGTCTTGACTGTAACATGAACCCTCTTACAGTTGTCTTCATAAGCTGCCCTCAGCGCTTATGTTTATTTTAAAACTCGGGGAATCCTGGCTTTTTTGCGTGAATGAGAGGATGGATAATATTTATTTATATTTCTTGTGTGGTTTTTTTTTTGTAATTTGGCCATATTTCTGGTCTTCTCCCTCATCGTGTTTGTTTTATAAACAATGATTTGCTATAAAAATATGCTTCATAACAGCATGTTTATCTCTGTTTGTGTGAGTAGGTGAGCTCTCTGGAGCAAGCGATGCTAGATGCACTCGTGATGGACAGGGTGGAATTTGTGAAGTTGCTCATAGAAAACGGTGTGAGCATGCACCGTTTCCTGACAATCAGTCGGCTGGAGGAGCTCTACAACACGGTAACATTATGAGACGTGCACTGAATAAAGAAATACATAAATGTAAGTATATATATATATATATATATATATAT
>NTHP01000053.1:80988-144247 GCA_003416845.1 Oplegnathus fasciatus
CAGTCAAACCCCTGGGATTCATTTGTGTGTGTGTAATTCAAAGGACTTTCTCGACAAATATAGGAGCATCCACCCACATGAGTGTGTATTTGTCTCCAGGTGATTCTGAGTATCTTGGTGCCTCCTGCCATCCTACTGTTGGAGTACAAATCCAAGGCTGAGATGGCTCATATCCCTCAGAGTCAGGACGACCACCAGATGACCATGGAGGACAGCGAACACAACTTCCAGAACATAGCTGAGGACATCCAAATGGTTAGATTTACTCAATCCTTTTGTTTTTGTTTTTTTATGCAGTCCCTTTTTTTCCTTTTCTACGTTTCCTTTCCTTTTCAGTCCTACAATAAAATAAATGATTGAAAACGTCACATCATGTCCAAGTTCATCACAAGGGTCTTAAAGATCAAAAAATAGACCATAGCTTGGCCATGTTAATGATCTGTGAACATGTTGTATGTGTTGTGTAAGAAGAACAGTAGCAAGACAGATATTCACATAAAAAGTTAGTTGATGAATACTTCTTTGCACTTCTGGCTTTAAATTCCTTTCTTTATGTGTTTGTTTTACTCTGTCATTTATTTGCTTACTTTCTTTCACTCACATTCTCACTCACATTCTCCTCTTTTCTCGGCTTTCTCTCATTTTCTCTTCACATTGCGGCCTGCTGTTGTCTAATTTGAGCCTTTTTAACCTCTCTGCAGGATGTGTTCAAGGAGGCCAGATCCCACGACCACGTGGAGGCAAAGAGCGACATGGAGACCCACATTCGCTCCAGGAAGCTGCCCTTAACCAGGAAAATTTATGCCTTCTACCATGCTCCCATTGTCAAGTTCTGGTCCAACACGGTATGCAGATTCCAGAAGAAAACACACGCATACAGTCATCGAGCCACCCATCCAACCATCTCTTTTATTGTGGGTTATCTGGGTAGGATTCTGGGTAACTGGACCTACAAATAGAGGATGTTGCTACCAAGGAGCAGTAGCTTGACACAGATTGTTTACGTTTCTGCTCTGAAAAGAAGAGTTACACCAACCACCCTGCAGAGATAAAGATGTGTTCTTAAGTTTATTACTTGGGGCGCCTGTTTTCGGGCGTTTCCACCGCAGGAACTTTCCCGGAGGTTAAAGAACCTTTTAAGAGACTAAATTTAATTCCCGTAGCATAGCTTCAGGTAAAGGGAGAGGAAGAGAGTGCGAAGGAGGAGTAAACAGGAGAGAGGGAGAAGACAAAGCAAGTGAACACAAGAAATAAAACTTTATTTGCCGATAGTTTTGTGGCGGATACATACTGAAGCAGAAAGCATAGCATATAGAAGAAGAAGAAGAAGACGAAGAAGACGAAGAAGACGAAGAAGAAGAATATCATAGCATGTCAGCATATCAGTGATTGACCAGTGACCAGTGTTTGGTCCCCTCTTCCACCTCTGCTTGTCTCATCAACATCCATTCATCACTGTCACATCAACGGGAAAAAAATAGCATCTCAAACACACCGTCGTTTTTGTAATCCTTTATCAGTCTAATGTGCCTCATCTTCATGGTTCTTCAGATGGTGGAAATGCAAACAGGAAAGTGCAAAAGGGACCTTATTAGCTAGCTCCTAAGTATCAAGAGGGGCTATTAAGACGTGGCTATTGGTGATGTTTGGAATAAAGATCACCAAGAAAATGAGAGCTTTGTTTAATGTTAAAGTTCTCTTCACCATCATGGTCTGACACAAAACCCTGCGCACTCTGGCTGTGATCGATAGTCTGTCCATGAATACCACAAACAGGAGAGGGGACAAGGTGCAAACTCGTCTTATCAGGCACCCACACAGAAAGTAACGAGACGCTAAGAATGGAAACACAGCTCTCTCATACTGTGGATTTTAGCACTGAATGGGTGGACGGATATTCCCACAGCACTGCCCACAGGAAAACTCTGGGAACACGATCATACAACATTTCCCAATCCTCACAAATACTCGAGGGGTCTTTTGCTGTAGAATCCTATAGAGTCCGATGCTCAGCAGACAGTTTCAATCTCCTTACCTTTCATAACTTAAATTTAAAACACTAATTTAAGGACCGCAGGAAGAGTCGCAGTTAAAGCTTATTTTACGTTTTCTTAAATACGCGCTTGTACTGTGACATTCACACTCGTGCGCGGGATTATCACTCATCTTTCCTCACTTGCCCGTATGTTTATTTATATACACAAGCCTGAGGCTGGTTCTCAGGAACCTGGGAGTCGTCATCGAGGGTTTTATTTGCAGGGACAGGGTCGATTTTCAGGCTGTTCAAGACTGAGAGGTGCTGATACCATCACTGAAACTGCTAGTCTACGTAATACAGCCGGTGCTCGAGCTTATCTACATCTGCTGTGCCTGCTTCCATCCTGATTTCAACACATCAGTGCAGCAGTCAGCAATGACTTACCCATCAGATGGGAGTGGTTAATGGCTGATTTTCCAACAGTTCACACCTCGCATGTTAAGGTTCAGCAGTTTTTTAAACCCTACATCTAATCCAGGCTGTACCAAGAAACTGGACTTGTGAGTGTGCACGTGTAACTTACCTGCCTGTACGGACATTTTCCCACAGTCTGCAGTTTGGTTGACCCGTGTTTTAAACAGAAAGGTCTTCTGTACAAACTTCAGTGGGGAGTTCATGAACCGCTGGGAGACACTTGTATTTGTTTCTATACGGGAAAAGATAAAAACACAACAGTTTTCATTTGAACTAAGCCGCTCTAAGTACTTCAATGAAGTGACGTGAAAGTAAAAAAGCTAATAAATAACAGAACTTGCTGTGTAATCTCTCACCTTTTTCATTTATAGAAATAGCATTTTATGTTTTTTGTGTTTTAAAGTCATTTATTTAAATAGTTAATGATTTAATAAAAAACTACGACTGACATGGGGTTGATGAGAGCAGTGAACTGTCCAATTACATACAGTAGCTTGATTCAGTGTTACTATAAAAATTCTGATTATTGCAGCTTTAAATGACGAGTTGGTTAAAAACACCCATCTCCATTTCTTATATAATCCCCCTCACCCTCCCTTCTCAGAGCAGACTTTGTCAGGGACCGTGAATAACCGCTAACAGCTAACCGCTAGCTGAGCTCTGAGGGCTCAGAGGCCTCAGTCAAAATGGCAGACCAGTTGCTCTGGACTCAAAGTGCCATGATGAGGTTCAGCCCCTTCAGCAGGCCTCAGCTGACCTCGTCTCAAAATATTTCAGAGGGAGGAAGTCTCTTTCTGGAACTGTCAACACAGGCCAGTTATCATCCATGTCCCACATATCTTATATACACGATATCGCCCCCATTTATGCATCCTTTACTTACATTTGAAGAAGTGTTTTCTATAATGTTTTTGTTGAGTTGTTTATGTCTTATTGTTGTGTGTCTCCCATTGTCAGCTCTTCTACCTGGGCTTCTTGATGTTCTACTCGTATGTGGTCCTGGTGAAAATGCCTGACTGGCCCTCTCCTCAAGAGTGGGTGGTCATCCTCTACATATTCGCCTCTGCCATTGAGAAAATTCGAGAGGTATGTGGAACAGATGTGTTAGACACTAGGCTCTATAATTTAAAAATAATGGAGGTAATGAATTTATTCATATGGCAGCAAAGACGAAGACTAGCTTTAAATACCAATTGTTTTCTGTAGCCCTTTTAACTTCACCAAAGGCTGCAAATTAACTAATCTCCTCATCATCATTTCACATTCTTCTTCTTCTCTCCTCCATCTCCTTTTCTTGTCCAGATGTTCATGTCTGAAGCGGGAAAAATAAGCCAGAAGATAAAGGTGTGGTTCAGTGACTATTTCAATGTGTCAGACTTTCTGGCCATTGTGACCTTCTTTATCGGCTTTGGCCTGAGGTTGGGTGGAGGTGATGCCTTCGTCCCCGGAAGGACGGTGTATTGTCTCAATATCATCTTCTGGTACGTGCGGCTCCTGGATATCCTGGCTGTCAACCAGCAAGCTGGGCCGTACGTCATGATGATCGCTAAAATGGTGAGTTCTGACGTAGCGCAAGCAGACGTGAACGTTTTTGAACACAGCGTCAAAAGCTGTCATTATTTTTTCATCCATGTTTTTTTTTTTTTCTAAAGGTACTTAGATAGATTAGAATAGATTAAAATTCTGCTGTATAGTTACATACTGAAACAGAGGCAGGAGGAAATACAATGAAACAGGAATGATATTGTGGTATTTACAAATACACTACGTTGTTGATGTAAGAACACGTCCCATACAGTAAGTAATAATGAGTGTGTTTAATAATGATTAATGTGTGGTACTTAAGGCCATGCCAGTATTACAGACAACTGTAAATGATTCAGTGCTTCATTTGTTTTGTAGCTTTTTAGCCAATAGTCTGAACATACTGTGAGAAAGTTGTTGCTGTTTTTGTGCATTCACAAATTACTCAAATGAATATTCATGTTTTTATTTAATCAATTTGAACATTCACATTTAAACAGCATTAATCATCTACATGCGGTTACCAGGTATTGTGACCTACTATATTATCCTGAGCAGCCCCATCAGTCCTACTATTATTATTTACTGTGCTTCGTGTCGTAGCTTCACAAAGTATTTATAAAACCTTTGAGTGATAGCCTACCTTCAACAGAATATTGGATGAAGATCATGTGAACAATTGGTTAATTTAATTTCTTTAAAGGAGTAGTTCAACAATTTTTGAAATATACTTATTTGCTTTCTTGCAGAGTTGCGCTAAATATGAAGCTAGAACCAGCAGACGAGTAGCGTAGCGTAGCGTAGCTTAGCATAACATGGTGTAAAGACTGGAAGGAGGGGGAAACGGCTAGCCTGGCTCTGTCCGAAGCTATAAAAAATCTGCTTACCATCACCTCTAAACAAGTTAAATCTCGTTTGTTTAATCTGCACACAAACAGAAGTGCAAAAACGAGAAGTTGTGGTTTTACGGGAGTTACATGTGGGACTGTTTCTTGGCCGGGCCATTAACTTCCTAAAGTCTAATTAAATAGTTTTGTTACCTCTGACAGAGCCAGGTGAGTTGTTTCCCCTGTTTTCAGTCTTTATGCTAATCTAAGCTAACCGCCTGCTAGCTGTAGCTGTATATTTAGTGTACAGATATTAGAGTGGTATCGAGCTTCTCATCCAATTCTCAGTAACAAAGCAAATAAGCCTATTTCCCACAATACTGAGCTCCTCCTTTAAGTGAAACAGCATTTTATTGGAACATAATGAAGTCTCCATCACGTACACCGTCATAGCTGTTAAGTAGTCATAAACCCTTCAACATTAGTGCGTCTGCCCTGGGGATTTCAACACAGACATTATTAAGATTTTTTACTCAGCAGCTACAGTCAATAATTGCTTTGAAACAGGCTACACCAAATCAAAGAATAGAAGAACATTGCCCTGTTTTATTCTTCCCTTATTTAATAAGCTGTTGAAAAGTGAATGAGACTGTTTAAAGTGTTTTTTCAAAGCAAAACTAATAAATAATGCTGATTTTGGATCCCCAGAGTAGACATGTGTGCACTGAAGAAACTCTCTTTATAAGTCAAATATTATTCCAAGTATGTTTCATATATTTTCATATGTTTCATTCAGTATGTGTGACTTCTCTTGCAGGTGGCCAACATGTTTTATATTGTGGTAATAATGGCTATAGTCCTGCTGAGCTATGGTGTACCCAGGAAAGCCATTCTGTACCCACAAGAGGAGCCCAGCTGGACGCTGGCCAAGGATGTGGTCTTCCAGCCGTACTGGATGATGTACGGGGAAGTGTATGCTTATGAAATCGATGGTAAGGACGATGAGGATGGTAGGGGAGATTACGAGGGTAAGAGCAGTTTTATTCAAAGCCTTCTCACCACGGCATGATAGCTGATTGTCACTCAAAACAATCACTGGAAATCAAACCCACGACGGCCTAATCATGGCCCCCCCTCCCCTCACAGTCTCTTTCACACATCATGGTTCACACACAGAAGCAGCCAGCGCCGGCCTCTTTGAGGAGCGCAGGCTTTTTGCTTCACCACAGCATAGACTGGCTCGACTCGGCTTAAAACGGTCTGGATAAAAGGAAACGATTAAGTGATCTTGAGTCACTTGAGTCGGGTGCACTTGAAGCTTAGGTGGAACAAAACACCTGGCCGTGCTCCAAAACCTGAGTTGGCCTCCCGAGGTTTCACACACCGTTGAAATTTATCACATGGTTTCTCACTGTTATCATGACCTTGTCTTAGAAAGGGAGGAAGTGGTGAATAGTCAGATGTCAGTCATGCAGTTTAAATTTGTAGTAAAGTAATACTAGTGAAAAGAAATAAAGAAATAAAGAATTGAGTGCTCAGGGTTCATCTTTGAACAAACATTCAAAATATTCCTAGTTGCAATGTGTTGTGTCATACTTCAAGTAGTGCTAGCTTTTAATTAAAGGGTACTTTTACTGTAAATGTGTCAGCTTTTTTTTTTTTTTTACATCGTTACAGCTAATATACCATCAATATATTAATGTGTAGGGACGGTGCTACCAACAGCTGTAGCCAGCGGTGCTGTATTTGTTTGCACAGCATTTGCACAATACATGAAATGAAAATCTAAACAGGATTCTATGTTACAACAATATTTCAATGCAATTTCAAGGCATTAGTAAATCTTAATTAGTGTAAATTTTGTTAATGAAAACTATGACTAAATATGTTCGTCAATGACCTTTTTTCCGTGACTAAGACGAGACGATGACGAGACGGCACCGACGTCATTAAACACTAACTGTGACGATATCAACATGCAGTATTGTTGACGAAAAAAGACGAGACTAAAAGGTGGTTAAAAAAATTAAAACAAACAAGCAAATCAGAACATGTTCCATGTCTGGATGTATTCTTTAAATTGATACCATCAAACAACGAGACCACCAGACACTTTCTGCAAAGCTGCGTTCTTAATCATTCAACCTGTGTTTTTCATCAGATAATAAGATAAAATCTTGCGTAAAATAAGTTTGACTAAAATGACAAAAATAATTATTGGTTTTGGCTAGACTAGATGAAATGTGAAATGTTCAATATAATCTGTGCATATCCTAACAGACCCCTCCTCTTCACAGTGTGTGCCAATAACAGTGAATCATCAGTAAAGCCCCTGTGTGCGGCAGGAGTGTGGCTGACCCCTCTCCTACAAGCAGTCTACCTCTTTGTACAGTATATACTAATGGTCAACCTCCTCATCGCCTTCTTCAAGTAAGTGCCCAACGTTTCAGGGCTGAATCCAGCTCTGTTTCCAGAATAATGTCGGGTGCTCGTCAGCCGCATTCTGCACAACATCTTAAACCTCAATGTGATTTCTGTGCTCTCACTGTTTTCCAGCAATGTGTATCTGCAAGTGAAGTCCATTTCTAATCTGGTGTGGAAGTACCAGCGCTACCACTTCATCATGGCCTACCATGAGAAGCCTGTCCTCCCACCCCCCTTCATCCTCCTCTGCCATATCTACTCCCTCTTCTGTATGTGTAGAAAGAGGAAGAAGGAGCATACCTACGGACCAAGTACGACCACATTACTGTCATTTCCTGGCAGAAACCTCATGTCTCCTACATGTAAAATATTAAAAAGGGGAAAAAAGGGGAGTAATTTCTGCCACTGATCATGCATGATGCCATTTGTATATATATTTTTCAATAACAAACATCAGGGATCAGGGGTTTAAATGTTTAATGTGTACAAAACAAAACTATTAAACAAAGTGAACAACAAAGTCCAACAGTAATACGTCTCTGCTTTCTTTCTTTCAGAGCTGTTTCTCACAGAGGAGGACCAAAAGAAGCTCCATGATTTTGAGGAGCAGTGTGTGGAGACGTACTTTCATGAAAAGGATGACCAGTTTCACTCGGGGAGTGAGGAGCGCATACGTCTTACCTCCGAAAGGTGGGGCTGTTACTGGCCTTCTTAAAGTTGCCCTGTGGAGTTTTCTTGTAAACAAACAAAAGTTGTGTTTACAGTCAGTGTTACTCACCCAAAAACATTGTGTGTATCCATGAGGTCTAACAAATGCGAGTGCGTTTTAATATGCTATTAAAATTTCTATACTTTCATTAAGCATTAACAACAGTAGGTAACACAAGCTGACCTTTGGGTAACTGAAGCTACTGTTTGTCATTTCCAGGGTTGAGACCATGTGTTTGCAGCTGAGGGAGGTTGGGAACAAGGTCAACTTTATAAAACGCTCTTTGCACACACTGGACTCTCAGATCGGCCACCTGCAGGACCTCTCAGCTCTGACTGTGGACACTCTGAAGACCCTCACTGCTCAGAGGGCGTCGGAGGCCAGCAAGGTCCACAACCAGATCACCCGGGAGCTCAGCCTCTCTAAGAACGTGGTCCCAAGCATCGCCCCTGTGGCAGCAGACACTGGCCCCCACTCCAAATCGTCCGTGATAGGCAAACGCAGTGTGGGGGCGTTCTTCGGCTCCTCTTTTCCCCAGGCAGGAGCCAACATTGCAGATTCTCTTTTTGGGATTGGTGCAGGGGCTGGGACGGAAAGTAGTCGGAGAGTCGGACTGGGGCTGGACCCCAACCTGAACCCAGCACTGAGTCCAGAGAGGAGGGGGTTGTTTGGGCTCGGGCACTTTGCTGCAGGGGCTGGCTCCTCAGGCAGTGCCAGCTCCAGTGCCTTTGTCCAAAGTGCTGTGGCCATTTCCCCTCCGGAGCTGCGTCTCCGGGGCCACTCTCTCACCCAGAGTAAGCTGACCCGTCCACAAGAGCCGGGCCTTTCCGACTCCCCATCCAGCCTGCCCAATGTGCCCTCCCCCGGGGCCCAGTTCCACATTAGCAGCACCCCTTCCCAGCCCAGTGGCTCCAGCCACCCAGAACTCGCCCTAGCTGGGCTTTACCAGCAGCCCCTCCAGCCAGACAGCACCGCTGTAGAGTTTGGGGCATTTGTGGGTAAGTATGAGACTGAGAGTGAATCTGGTGTTGACGAGGAGATAAAAGAGGAGGGTGAAAACTGTGTGTGTGTGTATCCTATTGTTGTCGTTGTCTCTAAGACTTCGGGTTCTGCTCGGCCTGCCTGCTTGCCTGCTTGCACTGCAAAGCCTGAGAACACAGAGGGGTTAGGAAGGGGGGAGGGAGAGGGAGAGAGGGAGGGGAGTTGGGGGTACGTGAACGAGGCGTTCTGCAACGACGAGGGCAGGTCAGGCTCTCTGAGCAGCCAGAGTACAGACACTGACGTCCCACTGGCTCCTGAAGCTGAATTATCACGGGGTGACACCCATGAAAATAGCGGCCTGTCAGGTTCTGCTCGAGCCCCTGCTGTGGCACCCAGGAGACTCCACAGACGAAGGAGCAGGGAATGGAATATGTCGGGACCACCTGCCCCTCCAGCGTCCTGCTATGAGAGTCAAAGTGGGTCAGAAGTCCCACTTGAGAGGAGGAAATCAGCAAGAGAGCCAAACAAAACGAGAGGTTTGAGTTTCAGTCTGAGGGCTGCGTCTGCCGGGTGCTCGGGCCTGTCCATCTCCAGATCAGGATCCAAGTAGACCTTTAACTGGTGCCTTTCCTTTCTCTGCTCTGTCCAGACCTCTTGTCTGACCCGTTTATTCTCTGCTCCTGGGTGGTTCTGAGGTTTTCCCGTATGATGTGACTGGAGCATGAATGATTGGTTGACTGGTTGAGGTTTTCAGCACTAACTGTGACTGATTCAGGATTTGTTTGGCAGGTGGAGGTGAGGGGAGGAGTTTCTCCTAAGAATCAGATGTTTGAACTGTGATTATTTCACCGTTGTGGTGATGTTCATGTCACCAGATCGGGCAGTGTGTTTGCTTGTCTTGTTCTGAATGCTCCACAGTCAAATAGTTCTAGCAAATAATTCTTTACGATTGTTTTGGTGGGATATTGTGACATGAGGCAAACATGAACTAATAGGAAAAAAAGAAAAGTATTTTCATCTTTATTTATTTTGATAATGTGACAGACAGACAGGGCAGTATAACTAACCCTAATGTGGACTGACACTATTTCTTTGGTTTCAGGACATAAAGACAGTTTGGACCTCCAGCACTCCACACCCAAAGAGACCTCCAGCAGACAGCAAAGCCCGACCACACAGACCAGATCGCAGGTGTGTGTGTGTGTGTGTGTACTTACTTGCTGTTCATTTGTTACTTTTACCACCATCCTTGATTATCACAAAATCTTTGACATAATCAGTTGTACTTCATGCCAAGTTTAATTGGGCCTACATTTGGGGGGCCTTCATCACTCTGCTGGTCAATGCTTCCCCCTTCAGTGACATTTTTAGTGTTGACACAGGCGCTTCCACACAGAATACTGTCCAGTTCGTGTAAAAGGGGCACGTCTCTTTTATGTCAGAGGATTCTCTGTTTTTCTCATTTTATGGCGTGTGGTAAAGTACTTTTGCCGTAGTTTTTTAACTTTGATGTGACACTGCAGTGCGCTCCTAATGAAGCCCCTCGCTTTCATATGAACTGAAAATTGGAGGAAAACCTGAGCGTTTCTGTGCGTTGTAGACAGTTGCTGTTTGATGTGTTCTTTGCAATAAATACAGTGGAAAAGGACGAAGGGAACCTGGAGCGCTTTGTGTTCACAATGCACAGGTTAAGCGAACCGCACCGCAGACTTGAAGCAAACCGTACTCAGGCGGCATATAGTAGTAACTGCTCACATACTGTATGCGAAAAAATGCTGACTAATCGCTCTGAGTTCGTTTGGAGGGCTGAAAGGGACCAAGTGTGAAAACACCCTTAATAAGCCTGACATTATGTTTCAATAAAATGTATCTTCTGAGCTTAGTGGAGGCACTATTCATTTCAGAACCATGAAACTGTGTGTGTTAATGTAATGTTTGCTTCCTTTACGGTCTTGTCTATTGCAGCCATATTTAATGATTTAGCCTGATAAGATGAAACTTTATGAAATTCACCATTAATAAATGTTTCAGAATAATGTTTGCCTTCTCACACCTTTCTGTGTTTCTCTCTGTCTGTTTGTGTGGCCACAGGCTCAGCCTGAAAGTCACGGTCACATCAGAGCAGTCAACTCCTACGCTGGCTTCACTGAGTTTGACAGAAATCCGGCTTTTCTCCATCCTGACTCCAGTAAGCTCACAAAAATAACACAAAAATGAAAACATCTGCTAAGAAAGATTTTCTTAAATATCTGTAATAATTTCAATTCACTGCATCTGTTCACAGTGTCAGTCTTACATTTTAAGTGTCCCTGATAACACATGATGATGTTTAAGTGATTGTTCATTTGTGTTTCTGCAGCTCTGACGAAGAAGGACAGGAGCAGAGTGTCAGCCGAAGACATCCTCATCCACGAGGACCCCAGGACCGCAGTACTGGTAAGAAGTGTGTCAATGTGTGTCTACTTTCATGAGTACAAAGTAAAAAAAAAACCCAACACAGTTCTGTGTAGTTTAAGTCTCTTTAACTTTATTAATGTCATTGTTTAAAAACTTCTTGTTTCTACACCAGGAAAGAGTTCAGGTCAAATCAGCCCAAGCCAGCAGCCTGTAAGTGTCTCCCACTGGCCAACATGTATACACACACACACACACACACACACACACACAGACACACACACAGACCACAAACACACTACCTCTGAACTTTATAGGGACTCATACAGACACAAGTGAAAGTCGGTGGTCTGACTTTCATTTGTGTCTGTATGAGTCCGATTTGTCTGATTTAAGTTGATTTCTGATGCGTGTTTGTTTTTCATTTATTTAAAGCCAGCACGCACTGATTCACACTGATTCACACCACCACATGTAATCTGTTTTGTTAAACTAATGTCTCTCTGTTGTCTCTCTGTCAGACGAGCCCCTGGGGAAGATACACTAAATGGTAAGATGTGTAGTTTCACCCTCCATCTGCATAGTTTAGTCGGGTCAGGCTCGTTCTGTCTGGATCAGCTGGTCCAGCAGCATTTACATGAACACTGTTATTTAACTGACATTTGGCCTTCTCCCTTTCTTTGCATCCAGTGCATGTGTGTGTGTGTGTGTGTGATACAATCCATACTGTAACAGGCATCACCAAGAACATGATTGATTTATTTAAGGAGAAAAAATAATTTTCCTCAAGTATTTATTTTTTGTATGTTTTACTAGAGAATTCTGTGCGGTTTGATTTGTGATTTGACTTTAGCAACACCACTGTGTTACAGAAGACAGTCTCAGGAAATCACAGAGGAGAACATGTCACGGCACTTTCACAATATTACAGACTTTTATTAGGTTTATTACAGACAGAAGGAAGGTTTATAGAAGTTGATGAAATATCTCTTGTGGTGGTCAGATATCCAAACTATATCAAACATATTTGCAGATTTTGCATTAGATGATCATGTCATTTTGGAAATCTTAAACTTTGGTAATGGAAAATCATAGAGAAGGGATTTCACATTACATCAGGACCAGAGTGTGAACTCTGCTGTACAATACTTCATGTATGTTTAGCTTCACTGTGCTTTTCTTCTTCTGTGGTTACAGCCGCAGTTTCTCTCTACACGCCACGACACATCCACCTCGGAGCCAGAAAGGACTGTGAGTAACTGACTGACCAAACAGCAGCCATAGATCAGGGTTTTTCATACCACGACTGTCTCAACTCTCAATTACAGTTGTAACGATTAGTCCTTTAATCGATTAATCGTTTCAGTCATTTTTCAAGCAAATATGCCAAACATTGGCTACTTCCAGCTTCTCCCATGTGAGGATTTACCACTTCTCTGTTTTATATAATTGTAAATTGAATATTTTCAGCTTTTGGATTGTTGGCTGGACAAAACAAAAGGTTTGAGCACATCATTTTGGGCTCAGAGAAAGTGTGATGGTTAGTTTTTCATCATTTCTTGACATTTAGTGAGCGGGGTGATTAATCAAGAAAATAATGATGAATCAATAATGAAAATAGTTTTTAATTGCAGCCCCACTCTCAATATTTTGTACTCTTTCTTGACAGACCAATAAACGGACGATAATAAGAGACGGGCCTGGTTCAAATGATATTTTCAGAGATAACAATGATCTATTTCATTTGCCAGATAGATGTTGGTTTTATTATTCATGAGAAAAAAGGAAGATCCACGAAGTTTAAAACACATGTAAAATCATTTAAAGATCTAATTCACATACAGTTTATCTTCTGACTTACAGTTACAGAGGGAAGAACAAATTCTTTATCCAGCTCACAAATACAATTTTGTGCTGTTTTAGTGACAAAAATTACTTTCAGGAAGTAAAAGCTTTAGCTGTTTATGTTTATTTTATTTAGGAAGGGACAGTGCACATTAATTAACATGAGCACCCAGGTACATCATATAAATGTGCCAGATTTAGCCATACAGGCTAATTTTCATCTGCAGTCCCTGTCAGGTTGACTTCAAATAAAAACATTAAAAGAAAACATAAAAAGGCACACAAGCACTGTTTCTGTTGTTGTGAAGTGGTACAGAGACATCTACTGGTGGACAATGGAACTGCTCAGGGTATTTTTGTTGAATAAATGTGGCCAGATGATTGTCCAGTAAAGTTCATTAAATGATATCAACTAATGCTGTAGAAAATTTTGCAGAAAGATAAACAGATCTCTTCTTGTGTCTCTTGTAGCTATTGGCTCACCTTTCAAGCCCATGGAAAGCTACCAGTACTCAGGTGAGACAATACGTTGTATTATCGTGTTTTCATGGATTAATTCGGTCTCAATGATTGTAGATGTTTTTGTTATATTGAAACATTGCATTTAATTTAGAGTGCTAGTTTTACCTCTGTTCACTCTTCTTCTGCACTTGTCTCAACCTGTTTATGTATTTGTGTGTGTTGTTGCTGTTTTTTTTGCTCTTGTAGCTGTGGAGCGCAACAACTTGATGAGGCTGTCCCAGAGTATCCCCTTCACCCCTGTGCCCCCTAGAGGTATGTCTGGATCAGGATCAGACATGTCAGCTCAGGTGAAAACGCCGCAGACGGTTCTGAGAAACAACCGCAGGCCGTTTGAGAATGAGGAAGTATGGAGGCAGATAAGAGATGTGGTTTCTGCATTGTTTTTGCCCTCCCACACCTGCAGCTGTTTGCTTCACAGTCACGCCCAAGCTATTGATGAGCAAAGTATAGGTGCTGTCTTTTTTGTGTGTGGGTGTTGTGTTTTATTTTAGCTTAACAGTTCAGGTACATGTTGTTGCTGAAGAGGAACAGCAGATTTTAATGATTTGGATGTCACAGTTTTGAGTGGCAGCCATGCTTTTGTTGTTGTTGTTGTTGTTACTGTGAATGTCTTGAAGTGTAAATGCTCGTGACTCAGGCAGTTTCTAGGCATTTCATCATGGTGGTGTTAGGAGGTGATTATACTGTATACTTGCAACCAGTGCATCATACAGTCAGTTACAGTATGTCTTAGAAAGGTGGCACCTGTTATTAGTATTATCTTAAAAATGCCACGAAGCAATATTATAACTATAATCATTTCATCTAAAAGATTCCTGTAATTTAACGTGAAAAGTTACCAGTACTACCACCAGTACTACCACCAGTACTCCCACAGTCTACAGCTTCTTGCAGCTTTCATTGTTTTGCTTAATCAGTCTTGACCAAAGGTGGAGACGGCTCATGAAAAAGACTTCCGTCTATACTGCCTCACAAAGGCAGAGAGCAGGGTTTGAAGCCAAACTGTGTAACAGATATATAAGTTGTACAGTCATACTTTAATTAATTTCTAGTCTGATTAATAATATTTGTCACACACTAATAAGACATTTAGATACTGCACATTTGGACCATCTGAAGGGCACAAGGATAACACAGTATCTACTAACAACATATTTGTTTATTTCTTTTCCATTTGAACCACTGAGCTAGTTTAATAAATTCATCTTAAATTAAATACATTTAAATATGTTAAGCGTAGCTCATCAAATCAAATCTGGAGTCAGAGGCTGCACTTATTGCTACTCTGATAAGCTAGGCTGGTTACCTTTCAGCAGGACTACTTTATCTGGTGTTAGCCTGCTTTTAAAATTCATTATGATTAGATTTAGCTACTGCTGTGTATACACCGATCAGCAACATTAAATACACCTGTACAATCTAATGTGATCCACTACAACAGCTCTTTTACGAAGCTTATAATTTTTCAGTTTTTGTTGACACTGTCAGAAAGGTAATAATTCTACTTTATGTTTATTATTGAGGTGGTGGTGGGTGGTGGTGTTGTACTGGAGTGCCTTATATTGAAAGGTGGTTTTAATATTCTGGTTGATTGGTGTATGTGATAAACCAAACTCAATTACTAAGATTTTGGATCATCAAATCCATTTTTCAATTACAGGAAACAGGGAAAAAAAAAAGAGTAAATTACAGTAGCTTTGGCTAAGGAGTCCAGTCACTGTAGTTTGGTTTCTACCTGTTTTCTAGTTCTTAAAAATGTTTATTTTATAAACACATTTATGACATTTTATGGCAAAATGTAAAATGTAGTAAAATTGATGCAAATAAGTCAGATTCAGGTCTCAACTCAATTCTGACTAAATATGTAGTTAACTGCGTTTTTGGCTTTGTAGGGCCGTATATACGCAATATACAAAGGCACAGAAATAATTAACCAAAGTAAATATTGGGACAACCTACAGCTTAAAGAGGCGTTTGCCATCAGTAGATATCAACTTTCCTTCAACAGTGGTCTGTCACACCTGGTATTTATTAGCTGTTGTTTCCTGACACCTCTACTGTACCTGCTCCTGATGATGGTTTTAAAGTAAAACCAAAAGCTTGAAACAGTAAGAATGCCAAACTCGACTGTAAATCAGTCTGCATGGCTGGAGTTTCATGGTTCTCACTGACACATCCAGAGAAAAATATGTCTCTGTGCCAATTTTACGCTGGACAGGTGGTAAAAATTGCAAAATAACTGCATTGTCCTGGTTCAAATCCGGCCCAGAGACATTTTTTGCTTGTCATCTCGCTCTCTCATATTTCCTGTTTGATTCTCTGCTGTCAAACAAAGGGCAGAAATCCCCAAAAAACAATCAAAAGAAAAGTGTTAAAATGAAGTTGAATACCTAGCATGCCAAATAGACCCATGATAAAGAGTTAATGGATCAAATCACTACTAAAACACGAGAAAATATCACGACAACAGTGAATATTAGAGCCACTGTGTATTTGAAGGATGGCCATCAGAGTGTTCATGTTGCTGTACATCTGCTGGATGTATAAGCAGGCAAATGTTTGCTAACATGTCAGCCAGAAGCCCTTTGATACACAGATGTCGATGTGCTGTTGCTGCAAGTTTGTTTTGAACTCTTTCTGCCTGCCAGTGGACGAATTCTGTAAAGCAGCAGAATTTAAAGTGCGTTTCTGTTCTGAGATGAGAACTGGTGAGAGGGAGGCAGAGGGGGATGTGATACAAAGCCAGCAACATCAAACCATCGCTGTGTCTATCGGTGTGTGTAACTCCTGCTGCTCTGTGGTCCTTCAGGCGAGCCGGTGACTGTGTACCGTCTGGAGGAGAGCTCCCCCAACACCATCAACAACAGCATGTCTTCCTGGGCCCAGCGGGGCCTCTGTGCCAAAATAGAGTTTCTCAGCAAGGAGGAGATGGGCGGAGGACTCAGGCGGGCCCTCAAGGTGCTCTGCACTTGGTCAGAGTACGACATTCTGAAACCAGGACATCTGTATATAGTCAAATCCTTCCTTCCTGAGGTGGTCCAAACCTGGCAGAGCATCTACAAGGAGGACACTGTGCTGCACCTTTGTCTCAGGGTAGGGAGCACAGACACCCACATATTCCTGTAAAAAAGCTTGTCTTGGCAGTGCTCAGTAGATTTAGTCAGACATAGTTTGCAGTGTAGCTGTGATTTGAACTCTTTTTTTTCTGCAGTTTTTTGAAAGATTAATGTGTCAAATAATCAGCCTCTGCCATAAAACATAAACCCAGAAAACTGGAAAAACATTTGAACCACAAAAATGCTAAAGTGTGTCTATTTGTGGCCTTAATTATCAAAGTAGGAATGACACAAGCGTGAGACCTTTCGTGTCATAGACACAGAATCCATTTTAAGGTGTATTTCTCTGTGTCACTCCAGGAAATTCAACAACAACGAGCTGCTCAGAAGCTGACATTTGCCTTCAACCAAATCAGGCCGAAGACTATTCCTTATTCACCGCGGTAAGCACACACACACACACACAGAAATATCATTCACACACATATGTTAAAACGGCTTTATTTTCATATCTTTGTTTGTTATAGATGCTATACACGTTCAGGTTTTGCGTAGCTTATTGTGTTTTGGCAAGGCCAGATGTGCATTGGCTGAGTCATTTCAAGTAGGCTGTACAACAGATGATTTACACATCAACACAAACCTTCATACGTCTAACTTGATGCCTCTTACAGAGTTGATATTCTTCTTTGTGCTGAGCTAACTGACGGCCGGCTGCACCCCGATAACTCACGTCGAACTCTCAGCAAGAAAGCCAACGAGCCCATTTCCCAACATGTCAAACTATTCCTTCAAAGGATCAAGACATTTGTAGATTGATGACATTATCTGATCAAGGAATTTGATCATTATGTTTTCAGATTAATAATATCTCCTTTTTCACCATTCTAAATGCATGATGGGTAGAGTCACTTAAGATGCAATGCAGTGAGTTTTGGGTTATTTCAAGTGTCCAATATCCTGAAACCTGAGTCCTGTGTGTGTTCAGGTTTCTGGAGGTGTTTCTGCTCTACTGTCACTCTGCCGGACAGTGGTTTGCGATAGAAGAGTGCATTACCGGGGAGTTCAGGAAGTTCAACAACAACAACGGAGATGAGATCGTCCCCACCAACCTCCTGGAGGAAACCATGCTGGCCTTCAGCCACTGGACCTACGAGTACACCCGCGGAGAGCTGCTGGTGCTCGACCTGCAGGGTAAAAACCCTTGACGCGCTTTCATGTCGCCACACTGAATCCCTTAAAATGCAGTTACAGCTCATTTACAGGAGAAGTTTGTTTTAAAATGGCACTTTGTCGGATTAAACACGGATTAATAATTATATTGATGTCATTTCATAGTTAATGTTGTGATAAAAAAGCGTGTGTGTCTCTGTAGGTGTTGGGGAGATTCTGACCGATCCATCAGTGATTAAGAGCGGTGAGAAGGGGTAAGTGAGCGCTCTCAGTTTCTCACACATTCACCTTTGAATTCGTTCTTTTAGTGTCTTGTGGCTCAATATTGTAAAGCAATACAATTTCAATAATAGATTAATCACTTAAGTCCTTTTTTCATCAAAAATGCCAAACATTCCCTTCTTCCAGCTTCTCACTTGTGATTTTTCTCTTATGTGATCTTATGTTTGGACTGCTGTTCAAAGCAATTTGACAAAGATTAATTAATTAATTAAGAGTGAAAATAATCGTTAGTAGGAGCCTCACAATGTTTCAACTTTACCAGCTACGTTTTCTTGTGATTTTGCACTAAATGAGCACCGTGTGACTCTTGCAGATCTTATGATATGATATTCGGACCTGCCAACCTGGGGGATGATGCCATCAGAAACTTCAGAGCAAAGCACCACTGCAACTCCTGCTGTCGGAAACTCAAACTTCCCGGTGAGGGATAATGAACAGCTGCTGTTCAGTTACCTTATTCCTAAAATAAATCATGTCACAAATGTGCTCAAAGCTTTGAAGCAGCATTTGGGTAATTTAAAGATCCCTTCTAGGCGTGTTTTAGGACGTATAAAATACTTAAATTGACATCTACTCCTTCTCCCCTCATTGAAAAATTCACAATCTATGAATGTGCAAATATTGTTCACGAAAGTTAACTAAAAGTTGTCTTTTTTCCTCCTTCTTTGTTCGTCAGATCTAAAGCGGAATGACTACACACCAGATAAGGTGACGTTCCCACAAGAAGACCCTCCCAACCCTCCCGGGGGCGGCGTCAAGGAGTCCCGCCAATCAATGAGGCTGATGCTGTGATCGGTTTAAACAGAGAGAGAGTGAACGATCACTGCTCTGAACGATTTTTTTTTTTAGTCAAAGCCAAGGAGCAGAGAGGCGCACCCAAGCAACTGGAAGAATCACACCTGTGTTTCCATGGAAACCAGTGCATGCAGACTGTGTCATGTTTTTGTTGGTCCCGCCACAATGCTGTGTCGAACACAATTCAACCATCTTAACCTTTTTGGTTTTTTTTAGTACATAAATGAGGAAAAAGAAGTTTTAAACATATTTTGTACAAGTTTATGAATATATATATATATATATATATGAACTGGATATATCGACAGGTACAGTATCGTTGCAGAGGGTTTATTATTTATTATGAAGTTTGAGAAGTTGCCTTGTATCAACAAAAAAAAAAGAAAAAAAAGAACAAATCTAAGTGCATTGTACATCTGTTACAGCAGCTTCAGAGGGGACAGCCTGCTGAGATTCAGTCACTGCAACACTGCAGTTTGCCACCAGATCATTTTTATAAATGTATGAAGACTCGTATCACAACTTTTTGTCTCTTAGCTAATGAAAAGATATACATGAATTTGAAAATCTTGTAAAATATGGGCAGATTGCAATGCAACTTTTACAGAACAATGTATGTAATTTTATTGTATTGAAAGTGTGTCCACCAAAATATTGCTGATAGTTTTTATTGTTACAAAGGTACTATTGCTATATCTTTGTCATCAACTATTGTATGAGCAAATTACAATCTAGTGTATCTTATAGATACTGTTATCTGGCATGAGCTGAACAGATTAAAATATTTTATTCAGGGGAACTGACAAACGTAAGGGTATTACTGTATACATTTTGTACTGAATATCATTTTAAACAAATAAAACATTAAAAAGCTTTAGCAACATCACTCAAGTCTTAAAGGAATGGCTGTGTTTCAATGCATGGCCTCATCTTCACATTACAGTCTAATTATTTAAGATATTTTTAATGTCGATATGTCGCTCATATCTGAACGAGTTTATTCCAAAGTTCTGTTATTCAGAATGGTAAAAAAATTGGAGCTGAAACAATTAATTTATTAGTTGACTGAAGTATTTTGATCATCATTTCAGTTATTTTTAAGCAAAAATGCTAAACTTCTTCTTCTTTGTCACTTATGATTGTAAACTAGAATATTTTGGATTTGAACTGTTGCTTGGATAAAACAATCAATTTGAATGCATCACTTTAGTCTTGGGGAAATTCTAACAGTAATTTTTCACTATTTTCTGAGATTTTATGTTCAAAACTATTATCCAGTTAATCAAGATAATGATTTTTTGCTGCCCCTTGTAAAAATGCTGCTACCTTAAAATGTGTCCACATTGAGGTGTTTGTATACCAACCCATGTTTTCACAAGCAGTGGCTGTCAAGTACATTTTAATTCAAAATGCTGCCATTGCGTTGAGTCCATCATCAGAGGAGCAGTGAAGTCTTGCAGATAAAAACGCTGCTAAATTCTTGAATGTCTGCCTGCAGAAGGAGACAGTGGCTCTGGTGTTTGATCAGAGGCCTCAGATTCCTCCGTTGGACAGCAGCACACAATAACCTCTGTTCAGCTACCTCTGAGCAAACTGCTCACCTGTGCACCTGTGTGACAGTGTGATGGTTGAGCTGAGGACACTGTGCTGGTTATCTCTTGGCTCTGAGAGGAGAAATGTCTCGGGGGATGCAGAAGGAGGGATGCAGTGAAGGATGAATCCCCTCACACTCAACTTTTATGAGGGGAGAAAATGAGAATTTACCCTGAGCTTTTTCCTCTGCTCTGCAATAACACCATCTTGTACAGTTTTTGTGAATTTTGACATTTGTACAGTCACTTTTCCCTCTTAACCTTAAAGGATGGGTTCACATTTTTTTCAAGTGTATCTTTATACAATACTAACTTGTCCATAATGTACATTGTAAGAGGTTTTTGTCTGTGAAGAGACCCCTTACTAAAGCTATTTTAATGTAAGTGATGTGGGACAAAATCTACATTCACATTTTTACATTTACATTTTACATATTTTACATTTTTCTTTACACAGGACAAAGACAGATTCTGTCTTTGTCCTGTGTAAAGAAAAATGTATTCTAAAGTTCACCTGGAGCTAATGTGAGCTTCAGCAGCCTGAGTTAGTCCAGTCAAGTTGGTATCCTCTAAAGTGAGTTATTTTAGTGTGAAATTCCCTCTTTATGTTCCCCTGGACAGTGTTTCCTCGCACAAAATGTGTGAATTTTGCACTAAAAAGACAGAGGATATCCACTTTATTTAGATAAGTGACCACTGAAGCCTCGTATTACCTTTGGTTAAACTTTTAGGTTTTACACAGAAAGACATTAAAGGATTTTGTCCTCCGTCTCCTTTTAGGATAGCAGTATACAGTGTAGGTTCAGTATGAACAGGAGGAATGATTACAGACCAGTAACTCTTTCACAAATGAGAGACAGAAACTGCAGCTGTAACTATACAGAAACAATACTGTTGTTCAGATAGTCGGTTCAAGTTGAGTTATGAACTGGACAGACTGGTTTACCCTCCCACTGGGTGTGGTTTGGTTTATAATAGTCCACTAATCATGACTCTGCATGTTATTCAGCTCTTCTTCGGACTGAAAGTTTACAGCTCTACATCGACTACAGGCAAATACAATCAGCCATCAGAACCATGGCTTCAGTCACCATTGAATACTGGTAAGTTTATAACTTTCTATCCTGCTGAGTAACCTTGTAGATGGGACTGACTGCAGTAAACTCAGTAAAGTTGGGAGGTGGATTCACAAGGCTAAATGAAAATTAAGGAACCAAGTAGAAATAAACTTGTGTAAACTTACATAGGTACATATTTTATGGTACATATATTTTATGTACATGTAAATGTAGAAATACGTCTGCATAGAAGCAGTCACACCCATGAAGGGTTTCTGGACGGTTTAAAATCAACACAACTGAGAGTTAAATGAGGCAATAAGTGGGTTTATTAATGTGTTTTTCCTTCGTGTTGTTTTGTGTTACAGCTCAGGATGAGGTTATGCGTCCCACTACCGGGCAGTCGCTGCTATGATCCAGCAGCGGGTTCCTGGTGTGAAGGTGACGGGAAGCAAAGGGAGGAAAAGTAAGCTGTTTTTTCTTCACTCATACAGTCCGCTGTGGAGGCTCATTTCTGCCACCAAAAGTAAAAAAAGAATAGATAAAAATTATAGGAATGAGAAAAATAAAAGCAGCCCCGTCTTTGTTTCATTCTTCAGTTATCTCTTTTTATGTGCTAAATATGTCCCAAAAACATTTTTGAGTGTTTATATGTCAAAATCTTCAGATGTGATCTGGAGTGACAAGCTAAGCTGCCCATCATATGAAACCGCACTTTTTTAGCTTGTTGGTTGTAGTAGCTAGCAAAGTGGTAAATAAACACAAATGTATAATGGGTTAGGGGTGTGTGTTTGGATATCAGTTGGCAAAAACTTTGTTTACATTTTCAAAAGATTGTAGTTGAGGTCTAGTTTATTAGTTTCTAAAAAGATGTATTAATTTAAGTGTGAACCACAATGCCATATTGTCATGACAAAAGCAGTCGTCTGGCTGCTTGCTGTACATGATAAATACTCTGGGAACTCCCTGAAATCCTGCAAACATAAAAGAATTTATCTAGATTATCCAGAGGAAGTGGCGTTTGGAAATTTGCTTCAAGTAAAAAAAAAACATAAACTGGAACAGCTCACAAGTACGTATAAAAAGCATGAAAGACAATTACCATTAGATTGCCTCAACAATCTACACGTCGTTGTGTTGTTTTGTCTGACTCACCTGGCTGCAGTGCCTCCCTACATCACTGCAGCTCCCCGAGCGTTTGCCATTACTGTCTATTCCAGCAGCCGGCTCTTATTTTAACACCATGAGTCTTTTTTTTTTTTTTTTTTTTTAGAATTACTGACATTTCATCCCTCCTTTTGTTTTTTTGTTTTTTTTTGTTTTTCTTTTTGGCAGAAATGGTCTTCCGTAACCCAGTCGCACAGTGTCAGTTTCCGTGTTTTGTCTCTGCTGTCAACCAGATACTACATCGTACATACTTTTCATTCCACACATGCTCACATGAATAACCTGCGGACGTTATTCCACAGAAGTTACATGTGTTTACATGTGAATCTGAATCATTTTTTCTCTTTTTTTTTAAATGCTGTTTTTTNTTTTTTGTGTGTGTGTGTGTGTGTGTGTGTGTGATTTTAAGGTACTACTTTTACCACCTGTTTGTCAAAGTAATAAATAAAAATAGGTAATAATTGTGTCGTATTAACAACCAGTGGATATTAAAAGCTTGTGGTTGTAAAACACCAAATGTTAGCTTTTGAAATTTTAGGTTAAGAAAATAAAAATTTAATTATCACTTCTGTGAACATACACCTGTTTCCTTGTGGTGACAGGAGTTTATTGTGTCTCTTAGCAGTGCCAGTAACATGCTGTACTGTGTCCAGTCTCTCTGAGAAAGGGGTTATTGGTTGTAATGCAAACACAGATAATATCCATAAATACACATCATAAACTACTTTATGTTGAATTGATTGTCTCATTTTCTACCCCCGCAGACAGCTTTGAGGTGTCGGTGAATGGTGTGCTGGTCTACTCCAAGCTTCGGACATGAAGGTTTCCTGATCCTCAACAGGTTAGTGTGTTAGTGAGATCTGTTTTTAAAAAGTGACGTCTTATTTACAGTATGACATACAGAAACTGTTTTATATTTTAGTGCTCTTCAACTAGAAAACCAGCTAATGACATTTTCCTTTCGTGATAATTAACTTTTGGTACAAAAACTTAAAGCAGTCAACCAATACTTTCCATGAGACACGTTATACCTGACTGCGTTCTTCACAGCGGTGCGTCAGCTTACTGTGGTTTGGGCTCCACACACCCACACACTGTAGAGAGACTTTACAGATGATTTAGTTTCTGTTTTGGTGTCACATATTCACTGTTTTGCAGCTGAATTGTCTGTAAACCAAAGTCTGTCATTCAGGCAGAAAAATACACCCACTTCATGTATATAAATAATTACCCATTCAATATTTATTCCTTTGCACTATTTGTATTTGTTTACAGTTTACAGAAACACTTGACTTGTATATAGACGTTGTATTGTGTTGGTAATTGTTGCCTTTTGTATGTATTTATACAGTATATATACCTATTTTATTTTATATACACCTATATAGCATCTACAGAAGCCCTGAGAGGCAAGCGAGTCCCTGATGGGACCATGAATGCCACGCTGCTGCAGCACAGCTAAAAATAAGAACGAGAAAAGTAAACAGTCCTTTATATAATCCTTTTTGTGTTTCAGGTGGTGGAGATGGTGAGGCAGAAGGTCCCAGGAGGAGCAGTGGGGAACACCTGACATCCGGTGACTCAGAGGAGCAGATGCTCTTTCTATTAGAGGACGGAGGATAAAAACTAACATCTGTATTCACAGTGAAAGAACAATGGTTTGTTTTCTGTTTATCTGAACACAAAAATACATTCAAACATTGAAATATGACATTAAAACATTTTTTTTTAAAATTCTAATTGTTGACCAAAATCAAAAAACACGTAAAGTCTCACCACCAGCCATGAGAAGATCAGACCATGGGTCGTCCTCACTGTGAATACAGACAAAGACAAGAAGATGAATCACGCTGATCTGCACTTCTGTTTATGAATGTACACACTGGAAAAACATGTGGTGTGTACACGATGCAAGTCTAGAAGTTTTTCAGCTGACCTCATCATGTCTGTCTGGCATAAATAAAACATCTCTACAGCTGCATTTACTCAGGAATGGAAACCTTTTATCAAGCCGCATATATATTTCATATTTAGCTTTTCTCTGTTTCAGTTTCGGGTCTGTGACATGATTGGGCGCAAATTTAAAGGAAGAGTTTGACATTTTTGGAAATGCGCTTATTTGCTTTCATGCCAAGAGTTAGCTGGATGAGGAGATCGATACCGCTGTCGTGTCTGCATGGTGAATATGAAGCTACCAGCCGGTCAGGTTAGCTTAGCTTAGCGTCAAGACTGGAAACAGGGGGAACCAGCTAGCCTGGCTCTGTCCTGTCAACAAAACCCACCTACCAGCACCTCTACAGCTGATCAACACGTTGTATCTTGTTTGTTTGATCCGTACAAAAACCCAAGTGTAAAAATGCCAATATGCTGTTTGATAGGGGTTATGTGTCGGACTATTTCTTGGCCGGGACCAGAAACCTCCTGGAGTCTCCGGAGGCTGCTAGTCCCAGCCAGGAAATAGTCCGGCACATAACCCTTCTTTAAAATGGCGAATTGGCATCGTCACTTTAGTTTTTGTACGGATCAAACAAACAAGATATAACGTGTGAACTTTAGATGTGCAGGTCGGTGGATTTTGTTGCCTTTGGACAGAGCCACGCTAACTGTTTCCCCCCATATACAGTCTTTATGCTAAGCTAAGCTATCTGACCGCTGTTTGTAGATTCATATTTAGGGTACATATGAGAGTAGCATCAATCTTCTCATCTAACTTTCGGCAAGAAAAGAGCATAAACACATTTCCAAATATACTCTGAAATACTTCATGAACACAGACTCCTTCTTTTCTTTTCCCTGGATGGTGTTTTGTAGGGAGGTTCTGTTTTCTCTGTTACTTTTCTAACATTTTAGCAGTTAAGATAAACATTAAATCAGTGACAAATGAGATATTTAATCTTACTTGGAACATTTGAACTTACAAACAACTTCCTGTATTGTTACACTGTTGTTACAACAAAGAATATTTTCCTGAAATGCAATAAAAAATCATTGAAAAAACAATGATCTGCTCTTGTCAGATGATTTTCACACTGCTTATTTAACAGCGCTGGGTTGTTACGCAGGCAAGTCTGTAGTCAAATTTCTCTTTGTGTGGTGATCAGTGCTGACAGTGCAGGCTGATACGATCGTCCACCTCGCAACAGAGATCAGAAAGGTCCGATGAATCAGCCAGACTTCCTGAACTGTTCCCGCTCACTGGTCCCTCTGTATCCAGCAGATAACATCGAATCATATCTGAACAATCATGACGGGATGGAAATACATAGCTTCCTGTTTTAACTATTTTATATAATGTCTGTTTTCATATTTTATATTCTTATTATTGGTTTTTAACACTGAATCTACTAAATATAGCTGTCAAATAAAAGAAGTGGAGTAAAGTGCACAATACCTCAAAATTGTACTGTAGTATATTACTTTAATAAGTGTACTTAGTCAGCTGTGGAGACTAAATGTTCTGATTGCATAATCAAAAGGTTTTTTTTATCAGTAATTATCTACCTTGTGTCACATCTCCACTGTCCTGTGTGAAAAAACTGAGCTCTGATATCTGGACCAGCTGTCTGTTGTGTTGGTCAGCTCTGAGGTCACAGAGTTCAACCTGTTCCTCATTACTCTTACATGTACATTAACACATCAGATCAACGAGGATGTGGCATAAGCTGCAGGTCTGATCCTGAAAGACCTGTCTGGAAATTGACGTCCCTCCAGCCATACTGATCTCTGATCAGCAGCTGCTGTGCGTCCTGCATATTATCATGTTGACGGATAACGCTGGCGATACTCTGTCATTTTGTTATTGTCAACAAATCCCATGAAAAGACCAAAACCAACAATGTGACAGTCCAACTCTCAATACTTTCTCAGCCTCGAGCTCATTGGTTCCTACTGGAGACATAAATCTTTAAAAGCGGGTCATGAGTATTTAGTTTAATGCTTTTTAAAAAGGCCAAACAGTTTCCTGAAAGAGCTGGATGCTGTAGTTTTTAGCAAGCGTTATCATAATAAAATCATAATAAAGGACATCAGTGGAGCTCTACGGCACAGAGAGATAAGATTAGGGTTGCCAACTCCCTGAAATGGAAATAAGGAACCCCTGCGCGCGATGTGGTGGGGGGGAAACGACCTGTGGACCTTTCACACTAGAACTGCCAGCGGGTAAAAAAGCGGCTGTTTTGTCGATTGTATGAGAGAGCTGCTTGTGATGGCCAGTTTTTTTGTCTTCCAAGGTTCAGTGGCTGCAAAATACATATATTTCAATAATTAATAGTTCTTTTGTTTAGAAGATTCCAGCTGACATCTAAAATGTTTTAGCACTAATGATTGAAATTCTTTCATAACACCAGGTCTGTTTTAGTCAAAAGAATGATATAAAACTGCTGTTTTGCACTGTCGAAAGAAAATTATTGAATGCCCTTACAAAAACGAGGTAGGTCTATACTTCAAGTTCATTTTATAAAGTAAACTTAAGTAAAGTTCAAGTATATTTCCCAAGTATGCTTTATGTAGTAAGTATACTAATATCAGTGTACTAGTACTATACTTGTAAGTGTACTACTTCAGTACTTCTTGGGACTAAATTGGCCCACTTTTTAGTTTTTTTTGTACTGCAAATATACTGTGAACTATACTATAAGTGAACTTATAGATACTAGCCATCTACTTCTAGCCCACTTTTTAGTTTATGAAAGTATACTTTTAAGTATTCTTTAGGTGTAAGAGTAGTAAACTTTGAGTACACAACTAGTTTACATCTAAGTTTTATTTGTACTGCATACTGTGAACTGTACTACAAATGAACTTACAGATATACTGTTAATTTACTAGTTACATACTACATAAAAGATCAGGTTCAGTTCCACCCATGTACTATTTACTCTAAGTTGTTCCACCCCCAAACTGACTTGTTACCATAAACTTGAACATGTAAGTTTGTCAGATAGTATGTAAAACATATGCTGGAGTACTACCTCAAAGAAGCCAATATATGTGAAAAAAATATTCAATAGGCTACTCTATCAAAACGGTAAGCACTACAAGCCAAGCATATATATACTTTCTGTATAAGGCAAGAATACTTCATTATACTTTTCTTACGTATATCTCGATCAAAAGATTAAGTACAAGTATAAGCCAAATAGACTTAGACTTTTCTGCATACTTGTCAGTATAAGCCAAGTATACTTGTATATACTAGTAAAATTTTGTCAAGTACTGTATATCTCTGATACATAAAAAGTAAACCGAAAGTATACTCTCTTATTGTTAGTCTAAAAGAAGTATACCAGTAGCACACTCAAATAAACTTCTTTTTTGTAAGGGTGAGTAGGCTACATGCCAATGTGAAGATGAAATACATCAAAACTGTTGTTTGCACCACTAAAAGAAATAGTTACATGATGTTTTTATCTATATATATTGTTTTTCTTAAAATACTGTTCTGTTTTATTCTAAAGAATGAGAAAATAATAAATGTTAAACTGTTGTTGCACAGCCCAAAGAAAAGTAATCTGTTCCTACCGCTCAAAAACACAAAACTGATCTAAGGGTTAGGGTTAGGTTTGTGTGTTTGGTATGGATAGGACTTCTCACAACCAAGTATGTAGGCATTTTTAGGATATATCTTTAGATAAGTCTACTACTGAAGGGTAATGCAGGTGTAAGACCCGTCGTTTTGGACAAAGTGAACATTAAATCAAATGTTTGTTAAAGGTCCACAGGTCACCATATTTTAAGCCACGTTTATAGACACATAGATATAAATATATAACCGAGCAGGAAGCAAACATGAGCCTATCAAACTAGGTGGTTTCCAACGCCAGAAGCCGAAAAACACCACTTTCACTTTAAGTCTTAGTGGGATTTTTTTTACAGTTCCTTTTTAAAAAATGAAGAATATCACCAGACTTATCCTGTAAATCTATCATCTTACGGGATGACACAATGAAAAGCACATACTATATTGTGGCCAGATTGAGTTTTAAAGCAGTTACAGATGACTGCTGTCCATGTAATCTCTGTACCATATAATCCATAAAATAAACAGATAATAACAAGAGATTTGTCTGCTGTTTGCGTTTCACTGGCAGAGTGAAACTATATCAACAGGAAACACAGGCAGCCACATCAGAGGCGGCCGTGGTTCTCCGTTTCACAAACGTGTGAACTACACTGCTGCATGTGTTGTGACTGTAACAGAGAAAATACACTCGTAGAGTGTGTGAGCTGAAACCATCACGTATACTGTAGGAAATAGTCAGTTTCAGTGCTCTAACCAACACATGGGCTCTTTGTCTGTGTGTGAGAAGTCAGAGAGACGCAGGCACAACAGCCCCATTTCAGTATCATCACACGCACACACACACACACACACACACACACACACACACACACACACACTGGCCTCATCTGTAATAGACCAGTTTGTGGCTTAATCTCATCTGTCAGTTAAATATGTATGTTGTTTATCTGCCTTAAAGTCAGGTCTGTTAAACACTGAGATGCAAAGCTGCCTGTCAATTCCTGCTGCAACTTTACTTCACCTCATCGTTGTTATTATACTATACAATATATATACAGTATATACTATACTATACTAGAAATAGCTATTAATTACTGATTCATTAGTACAATTATGTTGATTTGTGTGTATTTCAGTCTGTTCAGCATATAGAGCTGTTTATAAATAACTGTTTGATGGAGTACAGTTCATTAGATGATTTCAAGTGTGAGAGGCAGTGTCAGAAGGTGTGTGTGTGTGTGATGGTGTGCTGATTATGTTGTGTAGAGCACAGAAGGCTGAAATGATTCGACTGCTTTTCTTTCTCTTTTAAACCGATGAAGGTGTTTTTTCTGCGGAGGTGCAGCAGCAGGTCCAGAGCTTTTCACTGGGTGGCGACAAACACACAGAACACCCACAAAATATTATTTTGTCGATCAAAAGCCCCGTGTGACTCACAAATTTTATATATGAACAAAGTCAAATGTTTTGTGTTTTCACTGAACAAACTCTCTGTGAGCTGACTGGATTCTTAAAAACTCACCCGCCATCAAAATATGCTTTTAAAAGTTCATTATAGTTATATATTTTTCCCAAAACACTGATGCGTTAAGGAACATTACCTGCAGCATTCAACCGATTGAGAGCAGCACTGAGTGACTGAGGAAGTTTCTCCTAACTCGGCTCTTTAGGAGCTCGTTTCAGGCTCAGGATGTTCTGTGCATGTGGCTGTTGTTGTGTAATTTGAGCACTGTGATGGTCAGAGCGGCTCGGAGACAGACAGCAGAACATCTCTTATTTATGACAATATGTCTGCATATGAAAGGAGGGAGAATCATTTACTATTCATATTCGCACACACACACTCCCGACCTGCTGCAGAGACATTTAAGGGAAACCAGAAAGTCATAAAAGGTGACCATCAGTGCACACAATCACAAGACTCCCAAACTCCATGATTGTTTTCTTTTTATTTAAAAAAAAACAAACAAAATAGTGACAAATAAATAGAACAAAACAATGTAAAAATATAATGTTTCAGAGATCTGTGGGGGGAAATGCCAACGGTTTGTTCTACTAGCAATATGTTTGAAGTCAGATTGGTCCCTGGTTTGTTAGATTGATATGAGAAACATTTCACAACATATCATAGCACCGTTGTGTGGTCACCAGCTCTGTCTGCAGCTCTGCTGACCCACGTAAATCACAGACATTTCACATGAATGTAGGACAGACTTGAAAACAATGAAACAACTGAATTAGCTGTGGATCAGTCAGAAAAAAGGGCCACTGCTTACAGTTTCATTTCATATAAATATAATATATTAATTTATACATTGTACACACTTTCTGCCACTTACACGACTCAGGTAAACACGGGAATAAAAGGCAGCAGACAATTTTAAAATCAAAACCAGAAGCGGTGTGAAAACTGAAATTAAGTCTTTTAGCTACACAGTTGAAAATACAAACTTTGAAAGCAAGATGAGTCTGTGCAGAAACCTGTGCTTTAGTAATTAACCTGTCTAAGATATGCAAACTGAGGTCACTTACTCCAAAATTTCTGAAGGCATTGAGATAATTTTTACAATCTTAAGGAGCAAGTGACAAAATGTCAGTATTAATGTGTATGTTGGGGTCCGAGTATGTGCAAACATTCAGTTGATGACTTGAGATTATAACCCTGAATTCACTACAGATTAAGCCTGTTTTCGCAGCATTGATGTTAGAATTTAAATGTCTTTAACTTAATTGTGCCAAATGAAAAAAGGAGAACATGGATGAGGGCGAGTTCAGGATGCAGAAGGCTAGCTAGCGCACCAGGAGGAAGGTGAGTCCAGCGAGCCCCACACCGGCGGCCGCAAACAGCGCCGTCTTCATGGACGAGTCCTGATTCACCTCTCTGGCACTGTGGGAGAACTTACAGAACCCCTCCTATAAAAGAGAAAAAACACAAGAAATGTTAAGTTGAGAGCATGAAACTTTTTGTTTACTCGCAAGAGAGAATATTTATCTGCTACTTTCAGTTTTTCAAAACAAAAGAGCAAAGTATTAGCTGCCAAAATGACTTCCAACTAACAGTGGCTTAGCCGACGGCTGCTGGCAATTATACGATATATTTTGGAAAATGTGTCACAGTCGCTGACAGCCCCGTGTTTCTCCACAAACACAGAAAAATATTTGCCGCTGATGTCTGCAACTTTTCAAACATCCTGACAGCACAGCAGTTCTTCAGAGCAAAAAACAAAACAAAGAACATGCCAACCTGAAGTTACAGAAAAAATGTGCCAGTTTATCTAGAAATTATTAAATTTAATTATATTAATTATGAACTAATTTAAGCTTCTTCTGCTCCATCAGCAAGACCTTAAAAACTGTTGAGCCCCCTCCTGCAGCTGCGTTTCTCCATCATGTTTTCAAATTTCACACGTTCGACCAGTGAGTGCACCTGCTCTCAGCTCCAGGTGTTTCGCTGCTTTTACAGCTGCTTGTTTTTCAAGTCATACTACGCCAACTTTCAATATGGCCGACGCCAAATTCAACACACTGGAGCTTTGACTGTTACTACAAAGTCCATCTGGCTGAGCTGGTTACGTGTCTGTTGAAACCAGCTGCCAGCTGAAGAAAGGAGGGGTAAAGTGTGTGTGTGTGTTTGCGTGGGTGTTTGGGAGTGGGCCAGGGTGAGCCCATTCACAAAAGCAGACGTTCAACTGTAGTTTTGTTCTGCTTGGTTCAGCTTCTGGGACCTTAGTCCAACCAGAGTCCATCATAACGATCCCTTGAAGTATTTCCAGTTAAATAAACCACACCAGGCAGGTTTAAAATTAGCTTTGTCCTTTTGATTTCCAGTATACAGTCCAATACTGCCTGACAACACAGCTGTTGTCCAACCGTTACAAAAAAAAAACTCTGATAACCTAAAACCCAACACCGTTTGATCGTGGCCCTGAATTTACACAGCTGAGGTTTGTCTCGTTGTAGCATAAATTCCCCAGAATCTGGCCTGTTGCTGCTCTACAATTCACATAATCACAGCAGCCACATGAGACATCTGAGCGCTCGTCTCATCGGCAAACAATAAGGTCAAAAAGCTGCATCTAAAACTCAACCCTGGCCATATTTTAAGCCACGTTTATAGACACATAGATATAAATATATAACCGAGCAGGAAGCAAACATGAGCCTATCAAACTAGGTGGTTTCCAACGCCAGAAGCCGAAAAACACCACTTTCACTTTAAGTCTTAGTGGGATTTTTTTTACAGTTCCTTTTTAAAAACTGCCTCACCGCCCTAGACATGATCAAAATACTTCTTATCTCATGTTTGTGTTGACTCAATCAGCTCTGCATTACCGCCTCTATGAGTCAATCAGTGTAAGAGCAGACAAGTTGTTGCGACCTACCCATCCGTCATTCTCCAGCAGCCAGTCCCTCTTCTCCTCTCCCAGGTAATCAGCTATGGTCTCTGCTAGTCCCCTGCAGCTTCCGGGCTCCAGTCCCAATTCCTGCCCGGGGTCCAGCCCCAGCTTCGTGCTCTTCTGCTCCTGCAGCTGTCTGGCCAGCACCCCAGTAAAGGTGAAAAGGGAAACAACCCTCCCCCAGTTCAAGTGTCCGTCTCCCACCAGCTCCTCTATCACCTTCCTGAGGCTGGAGCAGGGGTCCGGCCCGCACTGCCTCAGGAAGGTCTGAGCGAGGGAGTGGAAGCGAGCCTGGTGCTGCTTCTCCATGTCCTGGGCCATGAGCCTCATGGCAGCGGCTGACTCGCTGGGAGGTGGAGGGGCTGGCCGTGGGCTTGTGCAGCACAGGGACAGGTAGTCCTCTCCCAGAGCCAGGGTCTCTTTCCACAGCCCGCACGACATATTCTACCAGGGGGAAGAAAAAAATACAATTCAGTTAATCTAAGAAATGAAGGGGGCCTGCTGACATGCGAGGATCAAGCCACTGTACTGCTACAAAGAACCACACATATGGTTTGTTGATGTGACAGGAACAAAGAGCATTATTTTCATAAATGTATCTGCCAATTACTTACTCAATTATTTGTTTGGTCTATAAAAGACAACTCAGACAAATTCTTTGTTTTGGCCAACCAACATTCATGAAAATATATTCAATTTAAATAGATTGAAAAACAATACAAACTGTATTTATTTGGCTTTTTATTCTAGAAAAACGACCTAAACGATGAGTTGGTTGTTAAAATGGTTGCTGTTTAATTTTCAGCCAATTAACCAATCAATTAATCAACAGTTTCAGCTTTACACCAATTATCTGTGACTTCCAATCAGCACATCATGCAATGAACTACATTACCCATAAGCTCTGCCTGCTTCATAGTTAGCATCAGCTCTCCTTAGAAATAATCAAACTGTTAATAAAAGAATAACGCTGCTAACACTCGCCAATTTCAGTTTTTTATTTTGTAACACAAAAATAAAAATGACTTTGTCTTTTCTGTAAAGACTTGTTCGTGTATCGGAAGCTTCGGAACCGCTTTCTAACCTCAACCATGTGTCAAAAATTAACAATTTAACGAGACATGTTAGCCGAGTGCGACGCTAGCAATGGCGCTATAACGGCGAAGACATCGCTTGTGTTAACGTCAGCTCTCCGGTAACGCAAGCCGGATGATGCCGAAGGCTAAATACAGCTACGTTAACGTAAAAGCTAAATAAACAGCTATAAATAAGACTGTAATAGTCTGAGAGTTAGATAATTATCCGTTCGTTAAAGGGTTTTTCTGGTGAACTTGGCTCCGCTGAGTGACCGTTGATCTGTCACCAGAGCAATGGAGGACACAAAGGACCTCATTCACACGGGCTGCGGTGAGCTAGCTCCACTACGAGAGCCACATCAGCGCGTTAAACGCCGTTTTACACCTTTAAACGAACACCGCTGTGAGGCAGGAGTTTTACATTTACTAAGACACACATGTACAGATAGTTATAATCCATGTTTCCGAGCGTAAAAGAGACAAAAGCTTACCCTCCCAGCGATATCAGACTGCTCTCTGCACATACGGACGGCGGAAGGAGAACCTCTCTGTACTCACAGCTTCCCTTCAACTGGCTGCACATCTATCATCTGACTCCGCCTACGGACACTCACATCCAGATATATGCTGCCCGCAAAAAAACCCGCAAAAGTCCCTCTCATACTGCGACATCTCTCCCACTGGAAAGCGAAGAAAAACAAGCCTAATCAAATCGCTATCTCCGCCATTATTCACACTGAAAAGGGAAAGGTATCAAGTGGGAAAAACCAGAGGAGTGGCAATTTATTTAAACTAGGTATATTTGTTGGAATAAATTAGGCCTTGTATTTGTGCATTTTAGATTGTTAATATAGGTCCAATATATAGTTGTATTTAAAGCTGTATCTGTGAGGTGTCAGTACAACTCTAAACTTTAAAATCACAGTCTTAAAAAATCTGTGAATAACAGCAATTAAAGTAGTTTATAGGGAATAATCAAAGTAACAAGTGAGCCAAGTGTGTGTTTCTATGAGTGGCAGCAGGGTAGAGCTGAGATGATTAGTCGATTAATCAATATAAAAATAAATAAGCTATTTTGACAATAGATTAATTGTTGAGGTCATCTTTTAACAAACAAACAAACAAAACAAAAAACTCCCAGACCCTCAAATGTGACTATTTACCTTCTGTGAAAGTAAATAGAGTATTTCAAGACTTTGCTGGTCTACTAATTTGAAATAGACCAATTAATTGATTTCTCAAGAAGATAATCATTAAATTAATCAATAATGAAAATAATCATACTACTCCAGGGATAGGGTACATTTCACAGGTACAGTGAGCTGCAGACGGAGGTGGAACAAGTACTCAGATCTTGTACTTAAGTAAAGTAGTGTATTAATACTACTACAAGTAAGAGTTCTGCATTCAAAATGTTACTTAAGCAAAAGTGCAAAAGTATTAACACCAAAAGTATCAAAAGTAAAAGTACTCATAATGCAGAATGGCTCATTTCTGAACAATAAATATTATATCATTGAATTATAATTATTGTTGCACTAACGTATTCATCACTTTAACGTTGCAGCTGGTAAAGATGGAACTACTTTCAGCTACTTTATCTGCCGGGTAGCTTGTGAATGTTTCCCCCAGGGATCAATAAAGTTTTATTTTAATCTATAATAACACATCATAGTTTATTTGTTGATTATATTTTGTATTATTAATCTGAATCTGCAAAGTAACTAAAGTTATCAAATAAATGTAGTGGAGGAAAATGTACAATATTTGCCCCTGAAATGTAGTGGAGTAGAAGTAGCTGAAAAGGGAAATACTCAAGTAAAGTACAAGTACCTCAAAAATACAGTACTTGAGTAAATGTACTTAGTTACTTTCCACCACCGGCTGGAGATAAAGTAATCTTTATTAATAACCCTGAAATGTGACTGCAGTCACATCACACAGTTGTTGAAGTGTAACATCGGCTGATTTCTTTATAGATATGTGATTTCCGTGGCTCACAGGAGACCCAGCGGCCTGAGGTGATGTGAAACAAAGATGGTGGTTGACTTTACAGAAAAACTTAATTAAAGGCTTGTTTATGTCCAGGTGAATTCATCACCTTCATGAGATGAATCAAAGCTAAAAATAGGTCTGAGTGGGTGCAGCCACATCTCACCTCTAATTATGACAAGTGTGAGAGCAGACTCGTGATTTTAGGAGTTTCATTCATCAACAAACAGTCCCACTCCTCTCACTTTCAGTGTCATGATCACAGTTTGTAAACCACACACACACACACACACACACACACCAGTTCAGTGATCAGCATGGGGAAGTGAGAACTGCAGAGAATGTGCTCATAGCCAAATGAATGCCAGTCAAAGTAAGTAGTTCAGGTAGTTTGGAGCGTCTGGTGATATTTTTTAGGTACTTTCTGTTTCTGGTAATACCCTTCTGTCTTCTCGTCCATCAGTCACCTTTCTCCTCTTGTCTTTAATCATCCTCTCGCTCTTTGCCGTGGTGTTTCCCTCTGTGTGCTTACCAAGTACATTAATAATAATAAAAAAAAGAAAGCTGATAACACAATGTTTCATGAGATGAGCTGCTGAGAAACCTCAACATCTAAAACAGGAAATTCTCAGGAATACGCTTTAAGTGCCGACACGTTTTCCAGGTATTTTTCACAGTGAGAGGAACTCGGATGCTGCAGTTCTTATAAGACTCCGAACCTCCTGTGCTGTGTTGGCAGGTCAGTTTTGTTGTTTTGGTGCCTTTCACCACAGTTTAGTAATGATATAAAAACAGCATATTCTCAACACTAAAGTGATGATGTGGATAAGATCAGCTGACCTTTGACCACTGTTAAAAAACATAAAGACGTGTAAGATGGAGAGACTGTCATCAATCAATAATGCTTTGAGGACACACTTCAACAACGGTATTTTTTAAAATCAATCTCCGATGAGTTTTTAGAGATTTTGATATCATACAGAGATGAATGGAAACCACTGGATGCCAGCAGTGGTTCAAATATCTAAAACACATCAGCGTGATTTGCAAAATCATTAGCCACGATAAATAACAGTATAAAACGTGCAAAATCACTGGTAGGATGCTTTTAAGGTTTGAGGACCAAATACTGTCCACAGGTGACATTTTAAATGGATTAGTCTGATCTTTAGATACATGCTAGAGATGTGTTCTTCTCTCAGGATATGTCCTCTTGAATTATTTAAGTGATTCCTTAAAAAAAAAAAAACAGTACTACAGGACTTTGCAAAGGAAGGACAGCCAGACATTCCTGTTGCAGCTGTCATTCAGCAGAGGTGCATGGAGAAGGGAATAAGTCTGAAGAGGTCAAAACTCCAGCGACACTTGCAGTATATAAAACAACTTTATTGTTAGACTGACGGCTTGTGGCCTTCATCAGGGTCGTCATAAGAACACATTACAAGGAACATTTAAATAGGGGAGGTATGAAGCAGAAAAAAGGTTTTTAAAAGATAAAAAAATATATATAAAACACAACCAATCATGTACATCCACACACACATCAGCCAATGGGGCACCTACACATATGGGCTGAGGCAAAGGGACACCATACTTGGTACATAAACAGGAGAAGTGCAACTATTTGATGTGGCCTACGTTAGAGACGCTTTACTTTGAAGACTTTTACCAAGTGCGATATATAGAAAGAGTATGAAGAGCAACAAGATCCACCATAAAAACTCTTTAATTCATGCCAACCGGAAATAAACTTTTGAAATAAAAATTCCAAAATGCTTCTCTGCTCTTTTTCCTGTGAAAATTGACATTATCACCTCTTTGGCTGGGCTTCATCGTTTCTATGCCTGTAAAAAATAGAGATGAAATGTGATGTTGCTTTTCTTTGAAATGTCTTGCAACAGGACTACAACAGGGTTACATCATTCCTCTTAATGGAGCTCCTATGTTCAGTAATACACATAATAATAATACACATAATAATACAACATTTTTCCTTTTACAGGTAATAAAGTCTTTAATGTTAATGGTCTTTCCATTGGTAGGGTGGTTAAAAGACTTAAGTTTTTTGGTATATTGGCAATTTATGCAGACTCCACACTTAAAATAGCCTTGAAGTGGTTTAGCTGAGAGCTTCGGGACTTGTTGACATGCTCTAACAACTCTTTGTTTCTCCCTCTTTTGAAAATTATAGGTAGATCTTTAAAAGTTTCTTGCACAGATGGGTCATTTTGAAGATTATGCCAGTGTTTTAGAATTATGTCCTTAATGTTCTTCGTTTTAGGGATTAATGTAGTGCAGTAAATAAGGTGTGGCTTAGATTTGGAGTTTTTATTTTAACTTGCTGAATCCACTTTGTTTTCTGCACACACAAGCCAATCTTCTCGGTCATTTCTAGCTCTAAATTTGGATAACATCTCTTTTTTACTTCTCTTGTATTCTTCTGGAACGTCACATAGTCTTTTCAGTCTAGTGGGTTGACTTACAGGGATAAGAGGGATGTGGATAAAAGCTTTTTTTTTACATTTATATTCAGAAAATTAATTTCTTCAAGGTTATAATGAAGTGTGAATCTCAAGCGTGCAAAGTTACATTTAGAAACTTTAATAAACTCTAATAGAGTGGTCCTTTCCAAAGTAAAATCAATATCACACTTCCAAGTAATAATAAAAGGGAAGAAGGGGATTTTTGCAGTGCCAGAGGTCTGGCGATATGGTATGTCTGTTTAAAAAAAAAAGTAGTTTCCCTTCGGAACAAAGGAAGCCAAGTTAACTAGAAAAGTGGCAGAGGGTGTTCTCACTGGTCTGGTGTTAGGGAACTGTTCCAATGTGTCTGGGCCTTGTTGGTGGTCAATATTTGTGTTTAAAGACTCAATGTCTAAAGTGCACATGACAACATCTGGATCAATTTTTTCTTCTTTAAGAAAAATGAAAAACTGAGAGCTGCCTTTAATGAAAGACCTTAAAGTGGGTACAAAGTCTTTAATGTGGTAGTCTACAAAACTTGATGTTCTCTCTGTTAGACTTCCAGTGCCAGAAACAATGGGTCCACCAGGCGGTCGCTGCGGGTTTCTAGGTACAACATATGAGAAGGCTTTGAAAGGAAACTCAGTCAGCAAAAATTCTGACTCCTTAGGAGAAAAATATCACCATCAAATAACCCTCTTCAAGTAACATTTGCAGCTCACTGAGGTATTCCTTGGTTGGGTCACATTTCAACTTTATATTCAAATTGTCTGAGAACTTCACTGTCATAATTGCACTTGTCCATAATGACAATGGACCTGTTACTCTCAAGTTCAGACAATGCTTTCTGTTGATTTCTTGTCAAATTGTTTTGTTGAGTGAAACTTTTCTTTTTAAAATGATTTTCAAATTCTACTTCTGCAAGTCTGCAACATGTCTCTACTGAATGGTTTCTACTCTTGGGTGGGTAAAAACTGCTTTTAATTTTAAAAGTGTTTTTTGGAGTAGAGTTCTGAGAGGCATCATTTTTACATCTCTTACATCTCTGAGACATTTCTGTAGATCTAAAAAGAGCTCAACTGGACTTACAGATAAGAAGAGAGAGAAAAGTTCAAGTACAGAGATCTGAGTAGAGGACAGTGTGTGGATTTATATGATTGGTTGTGTTTTATATTTTTTTCTTCATACCTCCCCTATTTAAATGTTCCCTGTAATGTGTTTTTATAATGACCCTGATGAACCTCTTCACAGTTGTGATACAGTGCAGTGCCCCCTGGTGGCAAACAGTGGAACCAAACAAGTGTTCAGTACGCTCAGGTTCCCTTCAGCCCATTTAGTTGTACTTTTCTTTTAAAAAGCAGGATACACAGCAAGATAACAGTTGTTCTTCTTACTGATGATATTGTTCAAAACACACACAGAAGAGTGTGAAAATTTTCAGTTTCAGTTTCGTGCTCAAGTGTACTCTCACCACAACAGAGGTATTGTACTGTACCTAATCACAACACCATAATGACACAACCATCAGGTCTCAGGTTATTTACATTACTCCCACAGGAGAAATGCAAATGTCAGCCATTGGGTGTGAATCTAGGTCAACCTCAGAGGCAGGAGGCTGCAGCTGAATGAGACACATGTCAGGTCACCTTTATCTGTGTTGGCAAACTGTGTTTTTCCACTTGCATATGAGGCATGAAGGCAGAGGAGAACAAAACAATAAAATACTTAAAATCTTCTTTATTTCTCTCACAAGAAATGCACCTAAGCTGTCGAGGTTTATGTATATTGAAATAAGAAAAATCTGTGGCTACATTTAAAGTTGTCTTCCTTTGGATAATGGTGACACTATCTATGGCAGAGTGCCACAACAACAATAACACACCTACAGTGTGACTCTGGACAGGTGTGGTTCTCACAGGAAAGGTGACAGATGTTCATCATTTACAGACAAGACAAGACAAGACAATCATCGATACTGTCTGCAGGTCTACATGGCAGAGCAGACGCTGATGTCTACAGGTCATTTTGGCTCTTTATACTCACATTTATTTCCACACTATATTAGCAATAACAGTTACATAATTATACAGTCAGTCATCAAGCTAACAATAACAAAGATTATAATCCAAACTTGATCAACTGTCCTCCCTACAGTTATGATACGGTGATTTAGTCTCACTCAGAGGAGACGTTTGAAGTGTTTGTCAGACTGAAAGTGTGTATGAACACACTCCTGCAGAGGTGTTGATGTCAGGCAGGGACTTGCAGTAATGCTGGTGCCGTCTTCACTGGATCACAAGCGGTGATATAAACTCTAGGCCCAAATCTGCACGAGGGAAGTGTGAAGAATCGTACGGGTTAAAACATAAAACATGTTAAAGCATTCTTAAGCATGAGTTACAAGCTCGAGATACATCAGCCTCTTTGTCTAAAAAAAGTCAGAATATCGGCCTGTTGCATACTTGAATGGAGAGATTCTGCTTTGAGCAATAATAGTGTAGTATTATGCTAAAATGTGGACATGGTTGGCCACGTTTTGGTCACCAGATCTTGACTGACACTCTTTAGACTCTCCTCCTCATCCGGTCACAGGTAAACAGCCCGGTGTAACTTAAAAAACATTAACACCTATCCGATCAATATGATCCGAACATATACACTGGACTGGACTAATTAGTTACAATCTAACCCTTTTTACAAAAAAAGATCACAATTCATATATTAATATTATTAAAAAGCTCAATGTTATTCTCCAAGTAATGTGATTTTACGCAGGGAAAAAGTTGGACCTTTACATATTACAGTACATGTATGTTTTTTCTAATATATGTAAGGAGGAAGGGCTCCTACACATTTTCCATTACAAAATTCCAAACTCAAATTTCCAGACTTCTCGGTAGATTTTTCAGATCATGTTTGACATCTGAGTACAAATAGCTAGATATTTATTATGTAAATAAATGGTTTTAAAATCCAACATGTATGTTACATTCTGACTATGTGCTTTCTTTTCCCATTTGGAATCCTCAGCCAACCAGGCTTTATATTTGGGATTGTCAACCCAGCCCTCGGGAAACTTGCATGTACCCATTGTGGCCGCTCTGTCCACATTCCTACGCAGAAAGCTGGACGACATTCCACTGTCAAACATCTCTGCCCGAAGAGGAAGTAAACTAACTGGTGCTACCTATACTTGTATTATTTTCCCTTAACATATTGAATAAATAACATTATATTATTGTTCCCCTCATATTTTTTAGTCTTTTTTATAAATAAGGACCGAAAATGAGTTGAAAAAAGTTAAATAATTTAATTTTCACGGCGTCTGTGCAGCCTTGTTTATTCACAGTGTAAAGGCATGGTTTCCTTACGCAGAAAAGATAGTCCAGATGTATCTGTCAAAACAAATGAACAACAGCTAACTCTCAAGATGTTGTGTAGGGAAACTCCTGCTCACCCGTAAGGTGTTGTCCCAGGAGGCCGAGCAGAGCGCCGTGCCATCAGGTGACACTCTGACTCTGCTGACGCGGTTCTCATGGCCAAACAGGACAGACACACGAGTTCCCTTTAAAACATCCCACACATTGATGGTGTAGTCGTTATAACCAGTGAACAGCAGGCGACCTGGGGGCGTGAGGAGGCGAGAGAGAGAGACAGAAAGTGGAAGTGGGGAATTTGGAAGAGGAAGTAGAGACAGACAAAGGATTGGTTGAAATTGTGATATAGAGATACATTGTTCCTTGGATCACTAAAAGCAGTTTTATGTTAAATACTATATTACAACCTGGAACTGTTCACTTTCCCAGTAGATGTTGATGAGTAACGCATGTTATCATGTTATAACGCAATATATCAATATATCAATAGATGATTGATCAGACAGATATCTAGAAAAACAAGGAGTAAGAGGTCACAGAACCAGCTGCTTTTTTTTAACCTCAAAAACCAAGTCTGGCATTTTCTGAGCCTTTTCTCAAGTCAAGTCAACAACAAGACAAATATATATACATATACATATACATATATATATATATATATGTATATATATATATTCAACAATGACTCAACTTAAAGTGCTTAACAAACTCCTTACCACTCATAGAGAAGTCCACGGTGGAAGCACCAAATATGATGCTGTCCTTTTGGTAGACGGCTACCTCGCGGTCGGCTCGCAGATCATAGAAGCGGCACTGAGGAACACCAATAAACACGCGACAGCACAGACACAAACAGGACACACAATGGTGATTTGACAATTGTTAACAAAAACTTAAATCACTGGGTTCACCCCAACATCAAGAGTGAGCCCAATAAATCTATTGACTTTCTACACATGCACTGAGGATGTCGATTTAACAGTCTTGCACAGGAGACAGCAGACACATCACAACAAACTGATAAGCGGGTCATATGACGTGACTCACCGTGGCATCGTCGGAAGCAGAGGCAAATGCATCTCCACTGGGGTAGTACCTGAACACACATGATCGGGCGTAGAATTAGAAATATTTCTGCACCAATGAACTTTCTATATGAAAGACACTTTATCATTTTAAATAAGTAATTCTGCTGCTTGAGCTGCATCACAGGGCTGAAACTTGGTCCTTGTCTTACTCTAACACAGTAGATGAACAAATGTAAAAAGAAAAAAGAAAACATGGTTTCTGAAATCTCAGTTATCTCAACACTCAGAGATTCTTCAACCCAACGTCTCTTCTTCTTTTACGGATATTTTGCACACTCATTAAACAAATCATCCAAAAAAAGCTCAAATGTGAACATGCAACAAAAAGTGCATCACTTTTCGAAAGCTTCCGATGAAATAAAGCTCAACAAATATGGCTTAAGATTTTGTGTAATTTGCCTGCAATCACAATCTTTTTCCACAAACCTACACAACAGGACAGCTAGATTTAAAAGTTGATCTACAGTAACGACACTCCAGTCTCTCATTTATTAAAAACAGAAAAAATAAAGGGTAGCAAAGTGCCTCAGATGTCCTCTATGACGCTGAGCACGTGCGCAGACGTGTGTGGGTATAATGCCTTCGTTCATTATGAATTTTGATGATCAAAGATGGAATTTAATCGTTTAGGTCTCCATTTTTAATAGTAGTAGCAGAAGTACAAGTATCACTAGTACTTCTACTCTTGCTTTTCCCACTTAACATGAGAGACACTGTGAGACACAAAGAGCCGGACTCACTTTACACAGTTGATGTCGGACTCGTGGCTCTCAAAAGACTGAATGTTCTGTCCAGAGCGCATGTCCCACACGTTGGCCTTCTTATCACAGCCCTGATAACACACATACAAACACACACACACACACCACACACACACACAGAGACACACATTAGAGAAATATTGTTGCTGTCCTGTAAATATCCAGTTTCTTCAAAATGTCAGTGTTTCATGAAAACCCTAAACCCAAAGAGGATCATGAGTTACAGGGTTTTGCCACAACCACATGAAACAGACGCTATCTCTCTCTCTCACCCCAGAGACAAAAGTGTTTCCAGTCTCGGAGGGGGCGAGGTCCAGGGACAAGACATCAGCTGTGTGACCATGGAAACTCTGCAGCAGCTGCCCACTCTCCACATCCCACAAGGCACATGTGCCGTCACCGCTGGAGGTCAGGATCTAACAGACGCGTGGACAAAAGCACCCACACACATGCGTACAAGAGCGCAGACACGCCACACGTGTTCAACATACACACGGAAAAACACAAAGTCAAATCAACAATATGAAAACATAAAGCTTATCTTACTGTATGACGTGTACATTCAGTGTATTTTGTAACATTTTCATCACCTGAATGAATTATTAATTATTATAATTATAATTAATGTCATTTCATCCTGGAGGTTGTTCTCCCTTTAAAAACACCGTAGTAAGATTTATTGAGGGAACTGTGAATACTAACCTACAGCTTAAAAACTGCACAAACACCGGCTGCCCTATTACGCCAGTGAGGAACTAAACAGGAGGAAGTGCCATCGCAGAGGGACTTTGAAGGATAATTTCTGTATTCTGTTGGAAACTCCGCGATGACTGGGCTAAAGGGTGAAACTAGGCTGAATCAGGATTACTGTGGCACTGCTGGTGGTCATGGAAAGAAAGATATGTATAAAAAGGTGATATCAAAAATATATGATTTCAGAGAAATTGTAAACAAATGTACTGCTCATGCTATAAGAAATAAAACTGTGGGATTTGATTAACTGTAGGGAACTAAAATCATTCCTTTCGTTACAAACACCTACACAATGCACATTAAATGTTGGTTCTCTACTTTATATATGACCTCAGCTACCGGCTTTGCTTTCATTTCTAAATTTTAACACTCAAAACTGAGAAATGAAACAGCCAAAAATAAACAAGAAATGTTTGACTTGATGGAACAACATTTGAAGGGACCTGTCTGAGTTTATTGAAATTCAATTCATGATCAGTTTGACGTCACCAGTGGCTTTAAAGGAACAAGACAGTATTATCAACATCTGCTTTCTAAAGTCTGTTTTTAACAGTTTGAACAGAGAGAGACTGCTGTACGCTCTATGCACATTATCTACAAATGCATTTACACACACATAACAAAAACCAAAGGTCAGCACCTCCCCACTAACACAGAAAACTCTCACTGTGCATCATGTACCCACATACAAACAAGCACACAAAATGGCAAAATGTCAGCGATCCCTCTGATGAAAACAGATTATGGGCACTTAGAGACACATGCAGACATCAGAGATCCCTGCTGGCTGGTGGATTAGAGAGCTCCTGCTGGATGACCTCAGGCACAAAAACACACCACATCCTGCCTGCACTGAGAGGTAGCTCCAGTTTCAGCATGAATGCAATTATCAGTAAGCCACAATTACTGACACACACACACACACACAGATGGGAACCTCACTGATCTAACAGAGAGCCTTTGCATCAGTCTGATTTTGGTCACCACCACCTGCACGTTACCATATATTAAATACTTGCAGGGGGGTTCCTTAAATTATCCGGTGATCCCACATGTAAGTGTCTTTAATGAGAAAACTAACGCACAAGTCAGCAGAGCTAATATATCAAAACTCACCAACTGTGCACTTAAATGTTGCTCTCAGTTGAACACACAGACACACACACTGAGATACAACAACACAAGACTGTATTTCTCCCGTTACTCTCCTGTTAGTAGACTGTTAAAGCTGCTTGAAAAAAAGAATAATAAAGACACTTTCTGAGCCCTCAATGTAGTCCACAGCTCTGTGCTCCGAGGCCTATTTCAATGGTATAAAGGCTGCGAGCTTTACAGTGTGCTCCTGTGCGTGCATGTGTCTTTGTGTGTGAGATGCATTATGAGGGAGGAGACGTGTGAGAGACATACATGCATGTGTGGTGTGTGTCCATGTGTTAAATGTTCTGCCCTCAGGTCACTGTGCTCCACTCTTTCCGAGATAAAAGCCACTCAGTGTCTATTAATACACCCAGGATAGAGGACCATCACCCCCTTCCTTGTCTCTTTTCTGCCCCCTCCTCAGCCCTGCCGTCCATCTCCTCTCCTCTTCCTCTCCCGTCCTCTGTCATCGCGCTCCTCTGCCTCGCTGAGGGCCAGACTGGAGTAAATTATTCAAGTCAAATATCTCAGGCCGTTTCCTTCATGTTCTGAGTCTGTCCCCTAACTGAGGTGTTGCAGGCACAGCCAAAAACAAAAGTCTAGTTGATGCTGTAACCTCCAGTAGATGTATAGTAAAAAACAAAAACATAATGAGACAAATAATAACCCTAAAATATAATATTTGAGTTAAATTTATAAAATCTAAATTTATTTGTCATATTTTTAAGATTATTTTGATGGCAGTTCTTGTTCACCAGATGATTAACAGCAAAGAATGGGAGGGGGAGAACATACTACACAGGTGGCTCGTTGGTCTAGGGGTATGATTCTCGCTTCGGGTGCGAGAGGTCCCGGGTTCAAATCCCGGACGAGCCCTTCCTATCACAATGCAGGCGCTTGTCTCTTACTAATTAATGTTAACAGATTGATCTACTGTTGGCAGCTCAACAGCTGAAGCCCGTTAACTGTACTGATTGTACACTGTGAAAAGAGCACGTCAGGACAAAATGTAGTAATGTGAATAGAGAGTAGATATACTCCATATATTCACGGGACACTGGCAGGATAGACCAGCTAAGGCAAGCATTCATTTAAAATTGCAACTCTCTGAATATCAGTCAGCAGCTGCTTCATCTCATGGCAGACCACCAGCTGAACAAAGTCCTCAAAATGTATTCAGAATTCATGTGTTCATTCCGACTGGAAAAACGCATTTAATCATTGATAATAGATCACAAACGTTTCATATATAAAATGCTCTTGTTTCCAGTTTCTCACAAGGCTTCAAACTGGAGCTCACCTGCATGTCAGAGTTGGTGAAGGTGCATCCTGATACGTAGTTGGTGTGCATGGCGACAGACTTCTTCTTTGCATTCAAGTTCTCGTTCTTGTCCAGTGACAGCGGGAACACTGAGCACTTGTTATCCAATCCGCTTTTGAGGGAGATAAAAACATCAGCGGTTAAATGATGGGTCCCTTACACTACCAGTCAGGGGACCTGGTAGTTATCACTCACTTTTTAAGATTAAACAGTATAGAATTATTATGCAGGTTTAGGGTGTGGATATAGCCCAAGTGATCCAGTGACTTTTGATCATTAGAAAGAGTTGCAGTTCATTAAATCTAGGTGACAAAATGAGGAATTCTCTGTACTCACCCACATGCCACAGCACAACCTGAGGGAGCATAAGCACACGCCATAACCCATGTACACGGCAGGGTCACCCCATGTTCCTGTAACACGCAAACACACACCCACATACACATATACACAAACCCACAAATCCATGCAAAAGAGAGAAAAACATGACTATGGTGTTTGTGGTAATGTGTTATTGGTAAGAAAATACATCCTCTTTAATAAGCATAAACTCTTTGACATATACACAGACACAGTTGCAGTAAACCTGGATGTGGTGAGTATTAATAGGGATTATGTTCAGTGTGGTTATGTCTGCTCCATCAAGAGGCATGATGGTTAAACCAGGCTGAATCCTGGCTGTCATTTAAGTGCACTCAGACACACACACACACACACAGTCATTACAGGGGACAGATGGATAGATAATCTTTAAATGCATATTTCCATGTGATCGTGTTGCGCCCTCTCTCTCAGAGGAGTATGGCAGCAGAGGATGACCTGCCGCCCACCCACTCAACACCAGTGCATACGGTGAAGAAAACATGAGCATCTGAGCATGCGAAGGAAAAAAAACAACTCTTAGCCTTACGTAACAGAGCGGTTACATTTGGCAACCAAGCTTCTGGAAGTAACAGTCCCATTCATTTTTTTCCAAAGACAGACTGTTTATTTGTGCATTTTGTTCTCTTGGACAGATATTAAACTCAACCTTTTGATTCATGATGACTGACGTTATTGAAAAAAAGAAACATCCAGCTGAGCTAACAATTCTGTTTTTAGACCTGAGTGTTGAATTACTTTACTTACTATTGCTGGATTGTGAATCAGTTTCTAACTCTGATTTCTCATGGGTATTGTAGTATTTAGTACCTTTTGACATATAATACTGATAGAGAAAATATTTCCTTAGACATGAAGGTGACACATTAAAAATAGATGGCAATAGTATCATTAAATTATTCAATATGTTTCTGGATTGAGTATTGAGGATACAGTTTAAACTTTCAAATACAAATCTACAGAGGTAAAAATACTTGGCCATTAAAGTAAAACCCACCAAGGAATAGCTTTTGATAAAGGGATTTAGCCCTTAATTCATGTCCAAAAAATCATTTTTGTAGTCTTTTCTTTTGTTTTTGTTTTTGATATTCAGCCCCTTTTTATGGTCATTTATTACTCAAATGAATTCACACATTCTCTTACATACGCATAAATGCACCACATAGACCTCTACTCACCTTATTAAGAGTGAATGCATCCCAGACGATCACTTTTCCATCCTAGATTATGAAAAAATCTGCATTACTAGAGGCTTACATAGCATAAAAAACAACATTGTCGTGTCATATATACATTTGAATTAATATTAGATAATATTACACTATATTTCTCTTCATATACTGTATCACGTCTATACTGTATGTGTGTGCATACAGATGTTTGTACAGGTGTGTATACCTACCTGTGAGGAGCTGACTAGACGGCGTTTGTCTTTACACCAGTCCATACACAGCACCTTGTTCCCATGACCCTTCAGCACACGTCTGGTCTTTATGGAGAGAGCGCTCAACACCTCCACCTTCTCAGCCACCTGGTGCACTGAGGTACCAACACACACACACACACACACACACAATTCAGTTGGCTTTGACAGGTTTTGGTTTTGGAGGAAGTACTCAGATCCTTCATTTAAGAAAATAGTTTCTGAAAACTAGAGCTGCAGCGATTAGCCAATTAATCGATTAGTTGTCATCTATTAAATTAATCGCAAACTATTTTAATAATCGATTAATTGTTTTGAGTCATTTTTTAAGAAAAGGTGTACAAATTCTCTGATTTCAGCTTCTCAAATGTGAATATTTTCTGGTTTCTTTAGTCCTCTGTGACAGTAAACTGAATATCTCTGGGTTGTGGACAAAACAAGACATTTGAGGACATCACCTTGGGCTTTGGGATCACAGTGATCAACATTTTCTGACATTTTATGGACCAAACAGCTAATCGATTAATCAAGAAAATTATCCACAGATTAATCAATAATGAAAATAATCGTTAGTTGCAGCTGTAGTAAAAACACTCCATTACAATTAAAAGTTCTTCATTCAAAATCTTACTTAAAAGCACAAACATATTATCACCAAATTGTACTTAAATAATCAGCAGAATGGTGCCTGTCTGTGTTATATTCATATATAAGAAATTATATATTATAGATTATTATTACTTATGCTTAAACATGTGAGCAGCATTTAATGTTTCTATCTAGTCAAGCTAGGGCTGATTTTAACTACTTGACATTGTTTTGGGCAGGTTATTCTTTAATAATCCATTACATTTTATAACATGTTCATAGGTTTTGTTTGTGAAATGTTGTTCTGCAAAGGTACTAGTGACTGTGGCTGTCAGATAAATGTAATGGATTGAATGTATTAAGTAGCAGATAATGGAAATACTGTAGTAGCTAGCTGAAGTACAAGTTGCCTACTACTATATCTTATTGAAAAAAGTTGAACTTAACCTCATTGAGCCATGACAAACACTTGGTTTAAGTATATTATGCTAAAAACATCCACTAGATGCCGCTGTGTCTTTAAATTGTATGCCTTTTCATTTCGCCTCCTTACAGGAAGTTAGCAACAAAAAAATCACTCCGACATGAGGACTCTGTCTGGTTGAATTTTCAAAGATGAGCATATTTTTTCAACATGTTATAGTTTCAGAGGTCTTACTGGACTGAATTATAAAACTTAAAAACATGCTCTACCAAACGGTTGAATTGTCATTTTCTGGTAAAGGTAGTGAAGCTAAGCTAACGTAATTAAAATTGACTTTGCTACAAAATAAAAAAGCTTCTGATCATTCATTGTTGTTAATATGATACATTTAATGTTTGTTTAAGTATGATTTTTTTACTGTCTAAAAACATTCTCTACCAAACGGCTGAATTGTCATTTAATGGTAAAAGTAGTGATGCTAAGATAATAAATTTACAATTTCTATGAAATAAAAAAAAACTTCACTGTTGTTAATATAATATATTTAATGTTATTCCATGATATATTTGTTGAAAAAATTATATCAGTATGATTTGTCCTGTGTTTGAATGCAAACTAGCATGGCTTCGTAGCATACCACCAGAAATAAAGTGGATTTAATGCCAAAAAAACATTTGTGCTGTTGCACCACCACACAGATGAGCAAGTCTGATTCAAAAAGTTAGCATTTTATTTGACTTTTTCTAAATGTTTTAGTAAATCTATTTTACCTTTACCACGAAGCCATATCTCAACCCTTTGGTAGAGGCCTGTATTATAAAAACTGTGGGGTCTATTAAAAAAATAACATTGGTTGTTGTTATCATTGCCCCAAGGAAATAAAAAATGCTAAGAAAAAACATTTAAATGCAGTACTTGAGTAAAAATACTTAGTTGTACATTCGAGCACTGACTGGAGGCAGTGTAATAGACTCATATAAGTTATGTACAGTCTCATAATCCTCAGTAAACAGACACAAAGCTGTGATCTGACTGTAGGAGACCTGATGAAGACGTCCCTTCACAGTGAGCATCACTGAGTTAGCCGTTATAACCGTTATAACCGTTATAAATGGTGAAACTGTATGTCAGCTGCATGTTGTAACGTTAAAGAGGAGTTAACGAGCTGCCACCTGTCAAAGCTTTTAGTCGTGTTTTAAGTAAACAGCGCCGTGTTTCAGTAAAAACGTGACCTAATGGTGTAAATGTAGTTTTTCGTTAGCTTAATTTAGTCCCGGACACTTACGCTCTATGTCGTTCAGCTTGCCCCGCTCCTCCTCCAGCTTCTTCTTCAGACTCTCGCTCTCCCTCTTCAGTGTCGCCAGAGTTTCCCCCTTCTGGAGCCCCTGACAAGCCATCTTTGAGAGGCGACCACCACCACAAACAAACAAACAGAAAGCACAACCAGAGGAGGGAGCGGAAAAGTGGGAGGGGGGGTGGGAAATACCGGGAGAAACGGGGGGAAATGTGCGGGAGCGGGACGGTTTGGTTTGCGGTTAGCGGTTTGTGGAGATTGAGCTCGAGCGCGACAGTGATGCTGCCGCTCAGCTCGTGCTCTGCTTCTGCCTCTCAGCCCCCTCCTCCCCCTCCTCCCTCCATCCTCCATATTCAAGTACATTTAACAGGCAGTGGTGGAGGAAGTATTCAGACCCTTTACTACAGTAAAAGTACTAATACCACACTGTAGAAATACTGTTACAAGTATTAGTCCTGCATTGAAAATGTTTGTTAAATAAAAGTATGTAAGAATAATCAGAAAAATGTACTGAAAGTATTAAAAGTAGAAGTACTCAGTGCAGTAAAATGTCCCCTGTGTTTGTTATACTATTATATATTATATCATCACATTATTATTACTCATGCATTAATGTAAAAGCAGGATTTTACTGTTGCTGTTGGTTGAGATGGAGCTCATTTTTGACTATTCTGTACAGGACTGCAATTTATGATTATTTTCATTCTGGGTTAATCTGCTGATTATTTTCTCCATTAATCGATTGATTGTTTGGTTGGTAAAAATTCAGAAAATAGTGAGAAATGGCGTCACAATTACCCAAAGTGACACCTTTACAATGCTTGGTTGTTTTGTCCATCCAGCAGTCCAAAAATGATTGAAAATAAATTCAAATTATTCAAATAATTAAAAGAAAAAGCAGCAAATCTTCACATTTCACATTACTTCACATACATGAAACATGACTTACCAAAATAGTTGCCAATTCATTTTCTGCCAACCAACTAATTGATTAATCGATTAATCATTTCAGCTGTGCTCGTATAAACTGTTGGGTAGTTTAATTTATAACAAAGCATCATATTTTATAGAAACTCTTCATATGTTTTGTTTGTAAACAACTAAAGCTGCCAGATAAATGTAGTGAGGTAAAACATACAACGTTTCCCTCTGAGATATACAGAAAGTAGCATAAAATGGAAATACTCAAGTAAATTACAAGTACCTCAAATTTGTACTTAAGTACAGAACTTGAGTAAATGTACTTAGTTACAGAAACAGGCATTTAGACACGCTCACACACATGTTCATAGTTCAGTTGTTGAACTATAATATAGTTACACTGTCTGTCTGTCCGTCTCTTTAAGTTCTGATACTAGTCCCACTGCTGCATTTCCTTACTTGTAGTACTTTTACTTGTTGTTTTCATTTTACTAAAGTAGTGCTTTTAAACCTCTCTTCAGCTTAATTAATTACTGATCAGGTTTTGATGTCAAAACACACTAAAACTGTGATACTGTGACATTGTGATTATTATTATTTAATGATGAGATTAAATGTTTGCTCAGTGATGACAGTGCAGCATATTGGCACATTAACCAGCTGCCCTTTTCTGCAGGGTAATGTTTTGAATGACAATAGTTTGTCTGAAATTAAAATCATGACTGCATAGATATGCACCTAAAATAGTTGAACCAAAGCATTTTGAAAAACAGAATCCTTCCCGAACACATTTAAGCATATTTCATTTGATCATTTTGGCTCATTTTCCCAAAGGATCACTACAATTTAATCTATTATAATCATTAGATTTAATTAAAAAAACAGAGGATATATTGTAAAGTAGTCATCTCTATCAGCAGATTTAAGGTTTATCTGCTCCAGATGAGGAGTTTTAGTCACGATTACTATTTTACTTTACTTTTATTATTCTTTTTCATTAGACAAAGACACACTCAAGACATCCGTCATAGGATAACACTTCAAACCAAATTCATGTTAATATCACGTAAACTAAAGACAGTAGAGTTTTTTCTCCATCGCCTACGATTGTAAATGTGATCTGATCAAGTGTTCCTGTGCTTGTTTGGAGACGATCACAGCGGACACTGGTGAGTTGTTGACACAGAGCCACAGATGAGGAGGAGGCTCAATGGCATGAATCTCTCTCTACAAGCTCCTCGTGACTTCCTGTGTGTGTGTGTGTGTTTAAGATACACTAATATGGCTGCATGTCAAAGGGTGCTGCTGAGTGGTGTGTCCTCGGTTAAACAGATGTTGCACAAAGTGTCGATCCTCATCAAACTAAAGATGTCACATGTACAAGCTTGGTTGCTGCCTCACAGATTGCAGTTATCATCATACATGTTCAGAGATAAACACAAGAGTAGGATACGCCTGTAGCTTCAGGGCCACGGGGTTGAAACAGAGAGCAGACCTTAATGCATTTGTATGGATTTAATCTCTCTTTTTCCATTTTAAAAATCATCTGTCAGCTGTTGTTATTGATTGGTTGGTGTACGAATTGTAGGCCCCTGTAATGTTTAGAGTCAATTAACCAATTAGGAATTTAATTAGGTGAAATTAATAATTAAATAAAATTTGTAGTAGATAAATATCTTGTTAGATCTACGCTACATCCAGCTAAACTAAATCATACAAAAAAGCTTTTCAGATACTGCAACACTGTCACAGTTTGCAATGTTTGTTTGTTTGTTTGTTTGTTTGTTTGTTTAGAGACACTGAAAGGAAAACAATACACACCACTTCCACACAGAAGGAGCAGTAGTTGATGGCTTCGTTCTTGATGTAGATGTTCATAAGAGGACTGGCTTTGCTGCAGCTGTCGCAGGGGCCATAGGTGGCCGCCACGAACGTCTGGTCGCACATGCCTGCAGGTGATCACCAACAGGCCCTGTGGAAAACACACACACATACAGATTTATTCAGTCAGCTTGACTACAGGTTGGAGATATTTTGTTTTATTGATTTCTGTACTGGGTTGTGACCACTTGGCCTGTTTGTGTGTGTGTGTGTGTGTGTGTGTGTGTGTGTTAGGAGATAAGTAGTTGGTAATCTACTCCAGCCTGATCCTTCTGAGCTCCAGAGGAGTGCAGCACAGCTATTCTGGGAACTGCACACATCCAGTATAACACGGTGCTGTTCAAGATAAACACTTTGCAAAAATCAAATTACAACTGAATATGACCTTTCACATCACAAATCTACATTTGATCACTGATGTACATGTGCTGCACCTTTATTTGAAGGAGTTTTCTAATTGTACATTTTCCAATATAAATATATTAATACTGTATATTGTAAGACGCAGTAACATCAGAACACTTTGATATGTGTAGTTTCCTTCACTTCGTTCTATTACAATGTCAGCAAACATGTATATATTCGGAAAACTGAGACTGAAGTTCATTATCATTACATTTTCAGTCCTTCCATTAATACCAATATTATACAGTGTACAGAATCTATGTATAATAGAATAAGATAATGTGATATTATGGAGTTATATCAGCCACTTGAACTCAAACGTCACTGGGCTGCCATTATGTTCATACACTAATATGTCATATATGACTCTTTGTTCCCAGTGCTCAGTTAATCATGAGTGAACTTGTCACTTCGGCTACCTGGTGAGATAATCATCATGTTTTTGTTTTACAAAATGCACAGAACATGGAAAGATTTACCACAGTCTATGCTTTTATAAATATGATTTATTTTTCTACTTTACAGGCTGGTTTATCACAACAGATTCCATAAGTTGAACCCACGTGTAAACACTAAATACACCAACATGAGGTTGTAAAATATTGTTTTTAAAATCTTACCTCACAAGAGAATTTTTTCCTCTGTGCGTTCGGCAGGTATTTGTCCCAGGAGAACTAAGTTGAGTTTTTCCAGTGAAGAGGATTGTCAGCGAGGGACAGAGAGGGAACAGTAAGCTTCTTAGTAAAGTGTTTAAGCTGCGACTCTGCTCTGCTTTTACCTCCATGCTTCATACGTCCCTGCAGCTTTACCTGCAAGGCTTGTTGGAAAGTTACATTTACAGTCTAATCCAACACACATTAGTGATTTAATATTCAAAAATCCGTCGGATTACCTGAAACTGTACGATGTAATATTATTGTTGTAACATAAACTGAAAAGATTACTCAGTGTAATTTTTTATCAGAGTTATAAGACAACTTTAATTTTTTCTCCTTTTTGTACAATGTTGCATATTTATGTTGTAATCAGATTTGTGTAATCCCATCGAATGTAATCTATTACATCTAGCTCCGATTACCTGCAGTCTTCAGGTCTTGTGCTGTCACTGAAATAGCAGAAATTAGACAATTTCACCTCTGATGGAAAAAAAAAATCAATATAAAGCTTCTCTAATACAGATCAATACTGCAGATTCAGTTTATTTCATGGCCAGATACTTGGTGGTAGTATAGTTTTCTGCAACGAATAGATGATTTTTTTTAGTCTTCTTTATTTTTTTACATGAAAGAATCACATTTTCACAAATCAGAAAATCACAAAACCAGAAATAATCTCCCACAGACAATCCGACAGTGCTGAATTCTTTTATTTTACTTTTACAGATTTGACAATTTATTCCAAGTTTCTTAGTTTCTTAACGGTGAACACATTCACTAAGCACAGCTACCAGAAACTACAAACAGTCCAGTTTGTCAAATGTACATGGGTCAGAGAGGAAACATCTGGCACTGGCGTCAGCATGTTCACACCAGTGCCACAACAGCTGGGGTGATGACATATCTTTTTGATTTTAACAATTTTTAAAATGGCACAATCAACGCTAGTGCTGATAAGAACAATGGTCATTTATAATGTCTACGTCGTATCGTACAACCAACTCTCTCCTTAATGTAAAAACGCAGAGTGAAGGAATGACATTTTCTCCTGTCTGAGAGCCCAAGAGAAGCCCAGGGGAACAAGACGCCGCAGCTCTGCTCAACAACACCAACCAATGAATGAATGTGCGTTTCTTTTTCTCCTCTGAAACTAGGCCAGCCTTCCCACTCTGCGCTCTCAATAACACCAGTCCACAAGGGCAGTCAGACCGAGTCTCAGAAGGCTGGTGCTGCGTCCACGAAATTCTCAAGCGTGTCTTCTTACCTGTGGCTCGTATTTATTGATCTTTTTACTAAAACGGCAAGAAAAATCACTGATTAAGAAAAGTGAAGCACCCGCTCACGCAGGGAATGTGGCGGAGGAAGCATAATGGGCCACAGTTCAGTGAAAAGGTGGGAATCAAAGGAAAAAAGGCTCTTAAATGTGACGTTTTTACAGTCCACATCCATCTATTACTCATCTGACCTCCTCAGCAACGTCTTAAAAAGTGCATTTTGACTGACGGCTAAACAGTGCAACCCATCTGTAACGCCAACTGTGGGACAAAAGGACACCTTATCAAAATAAAAATGATCACATTTAACAATTTATATTCATTTTACAGTGAGAAAAAAAAAATACTACACTGACAGAACAAAACAATGCCACATTGTTGATCATGTGTTTGAGTCATTCAGATAGCAAATAATTCAGATAAGGCTTTGTCCACAATGTGCAGCTAAAATCATGATACACTTCATTAACAGTTTTAAACATTCATATGGTTAATTAATTCCTTCAGTTACCGTCTCTCTTGTCACATCCTGCTGATATGTACTCTTTACACAAACCGCACTTTAAACTACCTATTAATCCAAAATATATAACAAAAGGCAGATTTATGACATGTGGTCCCAATGAGAGCATATGGATATCAAATTATTTTCAAATACGAGTGCAACAACAACAACTTCACACACTAACTTCTCTTTACTCCACTTACAATTTGTTTTCGTCTGTAGCTTCTTCCTGTCAGAGTGAGAGCGGTCTGCTTAATGTGGCATTTAATGAGATACTTCACCTTGGTAAAATATTTTTAATTCATTTCTCAGCTCGTACTGTATCTTCACCAGTTCGGCTGATATTTCCCTGGCTCTCGGTAACGTAAAACGTTTCGATCTACGCTTCCTTTGGTGACCATTCACAATCTGCTATATATGTGAGCACCTTAAAAAACAGAAAATATTGGATCAGAGTGAAATATCTTTTTGAAAGGGTAAGGTCTTTAGGCAAAAATAAGGTTCACATGAGGGCAAGAGGCAAATTTGGTTGACTGTTAATACTAATGGCACAGCAGGAAGTAAATGAGCAAAAGTGCTAAACACGAGGCAGCGAGGACGATGTTAACGTAGACAGACTTTTTGTAACAACATGGGCAGATTCCCTGACAATCATCTGACGACTCTCAACTACACCGAGGTTTCTCTGTACAAAAAAACTAAACAAAAACAAAAAAAATAATAGCATGCATGTTAATTTCTGGTAATGCTGGTAAAGCCCATGCAGGTTAGATGAGGGCAGCAGCAGTGCATGCTGTACAGTTTTTATATTTATCTTCAGCCATACTGACTGAGTGATGGGTGTGGTGCAATATCACCCTCAGCCTTTGTGAAGCGAGTACCAAATATGCCTGGATATCTGAACCGAAACAATCTGTGCACCAAACAGAAAAGACAAAAATATCCTTCTATCTAAACTTAACCCTGCGGTGCAACTGAGAGTTCCACATATTCTGTTGTTTTTGGTAATAAAAACCCATGTTGTGCTTTCTTGGCCGCTAAATATGAAGGCATGGGGTGGACACGTAGGAGGGGAGATGAGAGGAATCGGCCCACAAAGCTGCAGTTAGTGTTCGTGTGGGAATAAAAGCAGAAAACATTGTTGTAAAGCTAGGCAGATATTGAAGCAAACTCTCCAAAACCAACTTCAGAGAAACACTTTTCTATCCACTCTGCTCAGTGATACATGGCTTTACGATATACATAACTTTGACAATACTGAAATAAATAATTCCACATTGATAATAGTAAAACATTAGAGCTGTGATCAGAGAAGACAAGTAGAGAGAAGAAAGCGGTGATACAGCAGTAAGCAGTGTGTGTGTGTGTGTGTGTGTGTGTGTGTGTGTTTGTACATAGAGTGAATATCTTTGTGCCAGTGTTTCCCGTGACACTCGGCTCTGGTCACAGCTGTAAACAGTATCGATTGAAGAAGGTTAAAACCTCGGCGGAGTTTGAACCTCGCACCCTCTAAATCTCTCCTCAGTTGAAACCCGTGCTACACTTCATCTGCCAGAAATGCAGGATAAACATGACAAAGCGACGCCTCTAAGTTAAGACGTGACCCAGCGAATAATCACCCGTGCCGGCACTCCTTAAACTAGACTACATCATTTACCTGATATCGACATAAACAGCCTACAATGGAGCTAAAACTAAAACTGTCCTCACAAAGCTGTTCATCTTGGGAAATGATGGCCCCATCCTTCATATCGGACACGTTTTCTGCAAAGAGAAAGCTTCTAATCTTAAAAAGGGAGGGTGGGGACGGAGGTGAACGCAATAAATAAAATACATGATATATATTATGAATATTTATATATATTTATATATGTATAAATAATATAGTACAGACGATGAGTTCTGTCTTGGCTTGACTGTGTTCAGAGAGCAAAACGACAACATACCGAACGAAGCCTGGTCCAGGTGGAGAGAGCTAACCTTATCACGCATCTGGCTTCGTACTGGACCTCAGAGTTCACTTTGCCTATTAAATACAGACCCAACATGTCAAGCTAGACTACAACTTATCAAGTTACTCCTCTTTGCGAGGTCTCAGCACCTCCTTCTGGGCCTGCTCTCGTGCACTGGTGCGTACATTCTCACTGGAGAACGAGACGATGACAGGAAGAACTATCTTAACAGCTAGTTGAAACACAGAGGAGGGAGCTGGGGGTGACCGGGGTCGAGACCACTAAGACAGACCCAGGTGTCGGTGGAGAGCGAGTACTGGAGGCATCGATCTGGTCCTGTGGCTTCTCTAAGAGGCAGGCGTTTATACAAGCGGTGGATGGACGATGGCGTTTTACAGCCACATTTAAACCGGCGGCGGCGACTGTGGGTGTGTGTATATGTGTGTTTTGTAAGAGAGAAGGTGCACGTGAGTGTAGATGTGCACGTGTAGGTTCAGAGGAAGTATTGTACAGATGCATGTTGAAAGTTTAGCATTCATGTGGTGGGGTCTGTGTGTTTAGTTTTGCATGTTATGTGTGTATTAAGAGAGCTGGAATTAGCAGCTCTTTGAGGCTTTTCAATTAATTTTTTGGACATAATCAAATTGTGTTAATACAAATCTTAATTTTGGAGTGTTTTTCTCCTGTGATGATTGTGTATGGGGGGGGAAAAGTCTTTTTTTGGGGCCAGTTAAGTGTCATGTGACTTGCAATTCCAACTGTGGCCACTACATCAAGGTCGCTGCAGGGCTCAGGGCCGTCCCGCGGGGGCTCGGTTTAGACACGGGTGAGGAACGCCAGGTTGAGTGAGCCGGGGATCTGGATGGTTTCCAGGGCGAGGGAGGAAGGGCTGAACGGGAAAGTGACCGGATAAATCATCTTCGTGTCCATCAGCAACTGGGGACTCTCACAACGGTCTCGCAAGCGAGTCTGAAGGGAAGAAGCAGAGAGTGCGTGAGAAATAGTTCATATGCGGTAAAATGTCATTTGCAGAAAAGAAAGTGAAAAGGTTTCAGTTTGTTCAGAATTTTTAGATGAATTCTGTCGGGATAAGCTTTTATTTATAAAGAAAAAAAGAGCTGATTGATTTGAAATGTGGACTTTTCTTTATGTTTTTTCAAAATAAAATTAACTAGATACAATTTGTTTTCCAGGAGTATTCATGTCCTTCATGTTTACACTGTAGGTACATAAAATAGTATGTCCAGCGAACAGTGTTATATTGATACATGTGGAGTAAATTACCTGTATGGTTCGTATGAATGCAACTGACACTCTCTCCTCAAACTCATTGACTGGAGTGTAGAGGTTCAGGACCTTCACAATCTGTAAGAGACATAACAGAGAAATGTTGTTCCAACAAATCAAGCACTTTACCCACAGTTGAGTTTTCCTCAGCTTTTAGACAGACTGAGGTTGAGAACAAGTGATTTAAAATGCTGCCTGGATTATCAGAATGTGGTGTAATGAATGACAGGACAGGTTTACCTGAGCAGTGGTGAGGGCCTGGCACATGGAGCAGATGGCCTCTGCGTCCTCGTCAGTCTTTTTCTTCACCTGCAGAAGCTGAGCGGCCTGGATCAGAGGCTCCAGAGTCTCCTTGGCTCCGCATGTCATCAGACCTTTGTCTCTGAGCCACTCCTCCAGCTGGCTCACATTGTACCTGTGCACACACACATCATAAATTAAGTGGTCACAACAAAAAAATTAAAAACACAGGGGGGAAAATACATCAAGCTAACCAGCCTCGCTCTGGAGCTCCTCTCCGAGCATCTCTTACCTGATCTGCATGCCTTTGCTCCAGGAGCACATGTCCTTGCGCAGCAGCAGGTTGTTGAGGGTGACGGCCCCGATGATGTAGAACTGCTGCTTCACCACCTGCTTGATGAGCTCGGGGTCGGTGCCGTGCTGGCACATGGTGGAGTGGAAGGCGCTGAGCTGCCGCAGGATGGAGTCCAGGGTGTAGGTGCCCTCGTCAGCGATGCTGGACGTCCGCTTACGGAGGCCTGTGGGCTTCACCCCCGACACGCCCTGGATGGTCTCGTGTTCCAACATGCCAGAGACTGCAGGGAGCACACACATTAGCATTATCAGACAGCGTTATCATCATTACCGTCAACGCTACAGTAGCATTAGCTTTTATTAGCACACATACACTCAGACATGTACATGCACACACCTATCATAGGCTGGAGGATGTTCTCCATGCATTTGATCAGCTGCTGGTAGATCTGGATGGCCAGGTCACTGATCACCTGTCTGTACTCTGCCAGGTCGAAGTTGGACAGACAGTGTTCATTCTGCCTCTGTGTGTTGTGCTTCATGAAGGCCTGAGACACACAGTCACACAGACAGGTACAGGTTAGAAAATGTTACAAAAGATAAGAAATATTTTGTCAGTCTTTATCCAAAACAAGTCAATGAAAACACTATTCCTTTCCAATCTGTGGTATTTCATATGACTGTTTGCTTTTCTATTTTCTATCACTGGTAACACAATAATCAATCAAAACAATCGCCAGTTAATTCAATCTTTTACATTTTCTGTCCACTGATTCTTCCCCAAGATAAATATGTTCATCACAGTGGCTTGTTTGGAATAATGAGAATTTAATACAAAAAATGACTAAATTGACTCGAAGTCTAACAAACCTTATTTATGAATGTGTACATATTTGATTGAGACAGTTTCTTGTGTTTGTGTGCCAGCGTGTCAGCCTCACCTCGTCTCCGCTGTATTGTTTCAGACAGTGCAGGAAGCGACAGGTGTTCGCCAGCCAGAAGGAAACGGTCTCAAAGTCATCTCCTCGTTTCTGACGGGAAGAGGAAGGACAAACTGGAGTCAGCTAGTAATAATCATACTGTCACTCTATCAGACCCTCCTCAACTCAAAACATCCCACAAATTCCATTTGTCCTATCAAGCACTTTCAGGGACATGTAGTGACAAACCTTCGTACATTCAAGCCCAAACTGCTAAACTCTGTAAAGGTCGCTCCAAACTCACCACCATCCTTCCTTTGTAGGATTTACGTAATAACTTAGCTTTTATATGAGCACCACCGCCACACACACACACACACACACACACACATATATATATACAGTATACATACCTTTAGTATCTTCTTAATACTGTTAATGGTTGAGGTGAGCAGAGTGCGGACCTTCTGGTCATCATTGACATAGTCTGCGTGTCTCAGACACATGAACAGGATGTAGGCTGGCAGACCTGGGATCAGATTCACGGCTACACCGCGAGGCTTCAGCTCTGGAGAGACAAGAGGAGGTCAGTGATACACCGAGGAGAACATTAGAGGAGTTTCTGCTGTCACTACAAAGCCTCTCTTTCTATACATGGTCTTCAGATTTCAGGCTGTAGAAACTGTGAATGAAGCCTCCATTATTAACATAATCCTGCATTTGATTGATTTTAAAAATCAAGTTTTTCTCCTCAATTCCTGAATGACTTTACTGAAAAATGGGCACCAGACATTGTAAAGTTATCTTAAAAAGTTAGCCTAAGTGGTCTGTCAAACTGCAACCATAGAAGGACCCTAAAATGTCCTTAAATAAGTTTATAGATATTTGATTATTGGCCATTTTTATCTAATTTTCCACCTGTTTATAACCTGTTCTTACCCAGGATGAGGTTCTTGACCAGTTTGAGCTCATCCTCCTTCTTGTACTCCAGCATCCCTTGGAAATCTTTCTCCCTGCGGGGAATGTTGACGGGGTGGATCGGCTCGTCCACCATCTGTCCTGGAGACGTCTGGCCCTCGGCCTGACCAGCTGGGAGACACACAGGACATGACCGTCAGGCAACATAACGTACAGTACTGTAGCACTCACACACATAAATGCAGATTCTCAAGCCTTTGCCGACTGATGATGATCTCCCATACCTCCCATCTCTCCGATCCTCTTGGAGTAAACCTTCAGCTGCTTCTTGAGCTTGCGGATGGTTCGGTCCTGCTTCTCCAGCTGCTCCATTAGATCCTGAAACAGGCCGAGGGTTGGGGTGATGGAGAGAGAGAGAGACGGTCAAAAGGAGAAAGAAAAGAGAGAGAATAGTGAGGACAAATGGCAAGCCTCTGACTTCTCAGACTGCTTCACACTGTCGCCCCCCAGTGGTAAAAAGGAACACTTGCGTAAATCAGCTGTTGGCTTTGCATTGGCCAAAACACAGGTGTTGGAAACAGAGAAAGAAACAAACAAAGAAAGAGGAGGGGTGGGGGGATTTTAAATCAATATGAGAGCTGCTGTGCTGATTGTTGAGAAGTTATGGTACTCGCTGGCTGTTAGAAAAGAGAAAAAGGTGACGAGCTGCTCCGCTGTGAGTTAGAAGACGCTGCTTTGGAGAGTTAGAGCGGCACTCAGCGCTGTTTCATTTAAAACACACACGAACTCAGTTAGTTCAAACACATGCAAACACGCGCATGCACGCACACACACACACACACACACTCTGTCTCTACATACAACCATCCGTCGTAAAATGATGACTCGAGTCTCTCGGGACGCTGTGGGGTCGTCAGCCAGGAGTTCCTGTCAGGTGACACCATCCGCACAGATGAGTGTGTGTGACATAGCACTTTAGTGTCGGTTTCAGTGTTTGTATGTGTGGCCCAAGTGGACATGACAGCTTGACATAATCCACACTTTGTTAACGTTTTCATTTTCTTCTTCATTTTCAATACAATAACTACACCTCTGAATTTGTGATATATTGTGGATAAACTGATGATCTTTCGCTGTTCACATAAATAAAAAGTGTTGATGTAGAGCAGATTCTGGTTTGAAGGCCCCGTTTTTTATTTATTACCATTCT
>NTHP01000053.1:146221-182256 GCA_003416845.1 Oplegnathus fasciatus
GGGAGAAGAAGGAAGGAGGTGTGTAAAAAGACGAAACAAGGAAGGGGCGTAGATAGGGGGTGAAGGGATGAGGGAAAAGGAAGAGGTATGTGGCAGGTGGGAGGATGTGAGGTAGAGGAGGAGGAAGAGGAGGAAAGGTTTTTGAGGTGTGGGGGATGAGAAGAGGGAATAACAAGAGAATAAATAGGAGAAGGAGAGGATTTCAGCATTATAGTGTGAGTAAAAGAACATAAAACAGAGAGAGAGAACAAAAGTTGAGGATTTGCTGGTGACGCAGCATGCGGTGCAGACACTACCAGCAGCCCAGAGCCCGGCCTCTCTGAACTCTGTCTTAAATTCTGCTGCGTCACTAAGCTTCACTTTCTTTGAAGTGAGCCAACACTGTGGTCAGCAACGGAGCAGGTAGAGCTGATAAGAGGTTCACTTTTGTTGCCTGAGATGGAGGCTGGGCCTGCTACCCAAACTGCTCACACTCAGTCAGTCAGTGATTTAAGTCATGTGGCAATTAGCTAAACAACACTCAGTAAGACTTCCACCCATTAATACTAACATAACACCTACAACATTTAAATGGTTGTCTACATTTCAGGTCAAGGAAAAGAGTAAACAGATGTGATAGTTTACGATCAAGCATTGAAAGTCTTGATTCATCAAATCGTTTGTGAACAATTCTCCGGGTTTGTTTTAAATATCAGGAACAAAGAGGTTTTTCTCGCTGTGTTTGGTCTACTTGTACATCAGTACGAAAGCTTCAGCTGCATCAGAAGTGGAATACATCACAGCATAACACACCGCAAACACTATTTGAAGTAAGCTCTGCAGTGAATATTGAGTTAAATGAAGCTCTAACAGGCTTTGCTAAGTGAGTACAAGGTTAGTAACAGGACAAATTCTGCTGCACTATGTTAGAAATAAAATGAGAAAATCAAACCAAAACCTTGTAATTATTATATATCATGCAACATCTGTTGGGAATGGGCCAATTTTATATAATTTCTGTATGGCACACAACCCTGTAAAGTGCTGTGTGTGAGAAAAACAACTAAATCTTCTGTTGTGCCAAAATTATTGATAGTACCCGAGCAGACTACATGATATGTTAACTCTATAACACAACACCAAACTTATTTACTGCCGTCTACCCTGGTAGAGCCCATCTAATGAGCCCTGGGGCCATATTCATTAAACATAAAGCAGGCCTGAAGTAGCACCTATATGGGTGTGTCAGTCCTAATTCTAAAGGGCATGTATGTAGGTTAATGAATTTGGCACAAAAACCAGCCCCTAAATCTGTAAAAGTTCTGATTAGTCGAGAGGAGTCCTAAGTCAACCGAAGCAGTCTTATATGTCCTAAAACTGGCCAACTGGACAAAATAAATAGAAAGATAGATATGAGAGAAAACTCAGAGGAAAGATGTGAAAGAAGAGAAACAGCAGCACATATCCTTTCCTGTGAAAAGGCAAACATATCATGCTCAAAAATCACACTTGTGTTTAAAACACAGTTACACCTGATGGTTTCCTTTAAGCCCTGATTAACCAGCCACAGCTCTCCGTCCTCATTCAGCTTATGGAAGTCTGGAGCGGCAGATCTGACCGACACACAACACAAAGGAACATGAACAACACAATGACAAAAAGAAAAATGCAGGATGGTTGGGTGGGAGGAGAGGTGTGCAACACAACGAGGACATCTTCATCTGAGGTGTCTGTATGTGTGCATGTCATGGACTGTAGTAAATCTGAAGCTATATTATGGAGTTTGAGGTGTACTGAATTTCACTGTGGATGAAAACTTGGAAATGCTTCTGTCTACTTTTTGGCAGCTCTTAATTTATTTGGTTTAACCAACTTTAACCCATCTGATTCATGTTTTCTGTTCCTTTGCACTGCTGACTGCAACACTGTCTATGTGAAGCCTGCTGTGTACTAAATATTCTCTCTTATATCTGAGTGTCTGAACAAAGAAGGTCACAAGCAACAAAGGGAGCAACATGGGAGAAACAGAGGGATAAAGGCAGCAATGCACAGTGCAACTTTTGGGGCAACTTTGATGAGTAACAATGCAACACTGTTCCTTTAATTATATTGGAAAAACATTGTTACTTAGAAACAGAGAAGATATCTGCAGTTAGCTACCTACTGTGTGTACAATATCATGTATACATCAAGTGTGTATTCACTTTGATATCACTATAAAGCATGTGTGCAGCATGTTGAGGCCAATGAGATGAGCAAAACTGGCTATATAAGGAAGTAAATGTAAAAAATGGAGCAAAAAAACTGTGGACAACATGATGGATCCTCGTAAAAATACTTCTGTGTATCAACATTCAATCCCTTAAAAATGTTCTGTGCATCTCTGCTTTAACAAACAAAGAAACAAGTGGGCTCTCATGCAGGACTTATGCCAAACTCATTCCATAAAGCTGAGACGGGAGGCCTCCTACAACAGCTTCAACCCTACCACTGCTGAATAGTCAGTGTGTGATGAAGTCGTGTTGTCAATCTATGCGTTAATAAAGGTTAAACTACAACTGAAGATTACGTATATACCTCTTTAGCTCAGACATTTTCATGCTTTCATGCTGCATTTTGTAAATACTGCACATTAAATATGTTCTGCAGCATCTCCAAAAAAACACCAGAGCCGTTGAAGCCTCTGAAAGCATCCTTGTATCTTTGTTTTGAGGGAAAACAGAAACTATGTTGAGTCACCTTCAGTTTAAGAGTCTCTCATGCTGAACTGTTAAAACCCATGCAGACCTACGAATCCTAAATCTTGACTCCAAAGCCAAACACACATTCCTTGACTTCACATAGTGGTAAACAGTCTGTTAGAGCACAAGTAAGACCTAAACTGTAGAGCTGCTACAGTACTCGACATGCTGTTAGGGCAGAAAACGCCACGCAAAGCTACCCAAGCTTTCATCAGCTGTTTCAGCTTCAGTATCATCAGTCATTATCTAACATTTTCAACTCTTGTTTGGCGTCAGCGTGGCCATGCATGCTCTGCTCCATGATGCATAGGCCACGTCTCATCGGTTACCTCAGCCTACTCAGGAGATCACTGACTTCCAACGGCTTACGCATGAACCTGGGAGATCTGCACAGGACAAGGCAGTGTTCACAAACACACATTTCTTGCACATTTATATCACGGTAATATTAATTATGGAACAAGAGAAGAAAAGATAGATGACGGAGTCTGGGCTTGCAGTGGATTCGACACATGACTGTGAAGACCTGGAGACTGGGAGGAGTACTGGCTGTAATAAAGTACCTGTTGGTGTCTTTGAGGCCTATGCAAGCTTGTTTGAGTTCATCGGCGTCCTTCAGTTTGGACACGTCCTCTACATAGACAGACGGCTCAGTCATGGTCTCCTAGAAAAGAGCAGACAAGGAAAGAAGAATAAACGAGAAAGCGTAACACCACATTTAAGAGAGTGACCTGGCTGCTAAAGCTGCTCGTGAAGCTGCATCATGAACACCAGTTTCATATAGTTTAGGTGTATGAATGAAGACAAGGGAGTCAGTGGTTTCATGAATGTGAGTTCACTCTGCTGTGGGCAGTCAGCATGTGTGTTGTTGACTCCCTGCCAGCATCAGTGTAGCTGCTGGCTACGACTGTCCTTTTACTCTGACAATCATCAGCCAGTTGGCGCCTCGGGCTGAAACAGTGACAGGCTGTCAAATGACATGTTGTCTATCTACGGGGGACGTCACTTCACAGCGGTGCCCTTTTCTTCTGGTTTTCAAGAGACAAGAGGTGCTGTTGTAGAGCCTGACAGCGCTGAGAGAGCTGAGCATCAGCTGATAAGTAACCGGGGTTTGACGTCACTTGTGATCAAAGTGTTTGAGCAGGCTTCATGTGACCGCTGTGTGACGGTTCAACATGAGGACAAGGCTCATTTCTTAGCATGAAAGAGTGATGCGGAGAGTCAGAATATCTGTACATCTGTGGAGCTTCAGTATAATGCAGCAGACAAACTGTCACAAAGTTTCTTTAGTGAGTCAACAGCAACGTAAATAGGTCAACACCTACGTTTACAATAAGTACACAAGCCAGCACTGCTCAGCACTGTGAAGTCAGCCACTTTGGAGTTCAAGCGATGCTTATGAGTTGCACCATTAATTAAATATTCAAATGAACTTGAATATTATGTTTGAATTAAAAATTTTGTGTTCTGAATGCGCATTTCTGAAACCGAGTGCAGTCTACTGTATCTGAATTTTGAAATTTGATACAGTTACTGTCTTGTCTTAACAGAAATCTGCAGGCTGCGATTTCAAATTCAATTTGCAGAGGGTTTTCAGTTTGTGGTAACACCCATCCTTGGGGCTCTGAATGTATTACAGACAGTGTTCGCAAGGACGGATGTAAAATGGCTGCTATAAAACAGTCACTGAGCAGAACTCTCAGTGACTTTTAGTGAAACAAACAGTCCATAAATGCATTCACTGCGACAAAGGACGAGACAGATGAGACAATCAAACTGGAGAGGACAGAGTCTGTATGTAAAGCCTCTTATAGGAAGAATGCTGATCTTGTGTTTCCTCTGTGATTTTATGTCGTAGCTGTGCTGAAGTGCTTCATTAGTTTGGGTTCTACATAATTGGTCCCCTGTTGTGCTTCATACTTTAGAGGGAAATTCCACCCTTGGATATTCTCACACCGTCACATATCAGTCATTTCATGTTCATTCAGTATTCAGGTAAGGTAAGGTAAGTATTCAGGGAGTTTTTGTTGTGACCACTTCAACTACCTCAACCTGCTCTCTTTACTTCAATCCTAAAATTGAGTTCCCACATTTCTCAGACATCAGGAGTTGTTTCATTCAGCATGTGGAAGTGGAAAAGGGAATAATGTTGGTGGTGACAGAGGGAGAGGAGAAAGCAAAAGAAGTAAAAGTAAGGCCTCACGCTTAAAATCATCACTTAAAAGTACCTTAATACTGAGGTACTGAAAGTAAAACCCTAAAAATACAGCTGATGGTTTGGAAACCTTGTTTTTTACTAAACTGGAACCGAATAACAGTCATGTTTGAGAAGCTTCCAGTGAAAAATAAGAAACCTTCACCACTAAACAACCACCAGAAATACAAGAAACCAAGATACCTCTCATCTTAAAAATATAAGAGGTATATGTTAAATTAATTTAACACATTTTCTTTGCAGTGGTGTTAAGAGTTGACCTTGTCCTCCTGCTTTCTATCACTGAGATGACGGAGAAAATTGATCGTGCTGGATCAGATTTCTTACCTAATGAGGTTTTACATACAAGACACACTGTGAAAAAGTGTCAAATACTCATGCATGGTGCATTTAAACTGTACCTTCTCATCCTGTGGGAAAGCATGGATGGAGGAGAGAAGGTGGAGACAGGAGAGTTAGACACACCGAGGGTACAGTGAAAACATTAGCTACATACAGTGTGAACAATAATGTGATTTAAATATGATTTTGATCCAAAATCAACAACTAACTAGAGCAATTGGTCGAGTCCAAATGTCAGTCAAGTCATTTTCAATTCATCATATCTGTTTAAAAGCTAAAAAGATTTCAGGCTTTTTTTAGTTAGTTATGCATGAAATATTAAAAACAAATAATGGTGAAAATCTGAGATTAGGATCACTGATCTTTAGGCCAAGAGAGATTTTGGCCTGATCCGTTTGTGCAAACAAATGGACAAACAGAGACGCAGACATGAGTGAAAACACAACACACAAATGGAAGAAGGTGGATTCAAGCAAGCAGGGTACCATCCACTTAAATCCACTTTCATTTTGTGAAAGAACAACCGCAACACGTGACCACGGTGCCCAAATGTTTAATTACATGTGGACGATTAGAGACCAAAATACTCGGCTTTTTGAGGTCTATTCCAGTTGAGCAGTGGTGATGGATGCACTTTCCCTCTTTGAACACTTAGAAAACAGCAAAACATTCCTCTACCTTGTGGTGCATGGCTTCCTTCTGGCTGACCAGCTGGGAGCGCAGGATCAGCACCTCCTCCTTGCGGACGTCCAGCTCCTCACAGGAGGTGTTGAGCTGCTCCAGGAGCACCTTGTAAGCTGGGGAGCCTGGGGCCCCGGCGCCTGCAGCTGCATTACCCAACAGGCTTTGCCTCATCTCTGCCAGGTTATGTTTCAGCTTCTTGTTCTCTGACTCCAGCTCCTGACGCTGAGAAGTGAAAGAGTTGAGAGTCGGGGGGGTCATAATAACAAGTGATAAATTAGTCTCTCTGAAGCTACGGTATGAATTAATAAGTTGTCTGGCTTTGGATCAAGTCATTGTCTGGAAACAGCGAAAGAACATGTGCTAGTGTTGTTTCATTTCTACTTTACTCTCCTCTGACAGCTTACCTTCAGGGACTCGTACTCCAGCTCTGCCCCACGAGCCTTTTTAAACTCTGCGTCATCCTGAAACAAGGAGCAAAATGTGGTGATGAAGAGGTGCTTGGGACAAAGTCTGTAATAAATGATGAAGTACAGTTTGAAAAAGGGGCGAATAAGAACATGGCCTGATAATAAAAAAGGAGATTTAATCTAATTACATCTGAAAAAACTCTATTTTCTATCTATTTTCATTAGGTACGAGTATTACTATACGTTTACAATCCTTCACTTGGGTTAACACAGTAGAATGAGGCTTATAACATGAAGTGTTACATAATTTGTTAATAAAGTGAGATATTTCAGAGCCCAGTGTGGGTGTCAGTACCCTGGCTCTAGCCCGCTGGAACTGCTCCTCTTTGTTTTCCAGTTCGTTGCGCAGCGACTGCTTTTCTTGCTCCAGTTCTGTGAGACGTTTCTGCAGCTTGAGGGTCAGCGAGGTGTCTATTCCTCGTGTCACATCCTGCGTGACAAAGAAATGTTAGGATATTAGTATAAGCCCCATGAAAAGGCCATAAATGCTATGATTCCTGTATAGTGTGTTTCACTTTAATGTCAGCAATCATTGTGTAACAGAAGAAACAATGTCTCTGTTGTTTTCCTCTTATTAAATGCGAACTGTACTTAATGCCAACGTTCTTACTTCTGCGGCACGGGAACCTTCTTCCAATTCGGCGTACTCTGAGTTGTAGGTGTACTCTGATTCGTTGCTGCTGTGGGTGGAATCTGTTCTCCTGTGGCCAGGCTTGGAGACGTTCTGCAGATGAGAGAGAAAATAAGCCTTTTAATTTGAAAAACGATAGGCTCAAGTTCTCCCTGCTGCGCCTTCAGACTGTAAGTGCAGCTAAGTGTTGAATGTTACTAACCACCAATCTGATGTTGAGAAATACTGAATATTGGATAAAGTATACGGCTGAGTTGAGCAACACTAGAATGATGTCTAATTATGCTCATAAATACATTGAACCTCCCATAAGTTTTGATTGGGTGTGTTTGCATGTGTCCCTCACCGAGGAGACCATCTCCTCCTTCAGGTCGTCGTATTTCTCCTCGAGGCGAAGGTGTTCTGTCAGGAGATTCTGGTAGCGAGATCGCTCCTCGTTCAGATCCGTCTCCAGCTGCTGGGTCTCCTGTACGATCGCACGGGCCATTTTCTCTGACGGGACAAAACATAAAGAAGCAGCAGTTAAAAAAAAAAAGAGGAAGAAACATACTGTGTGGTTTAGGAGGCAATTAAAAGTTTCTGCATGACGAGATGGATGTGTTGCGGTAAGTGAGTCTGATTTATGCGATGATATTTGCGTACCTGTCATCTGCTGACTCTGTTCCTGAATCATCCTGTTCAAGTCGTCTTTCTCTTTCTTCAGAGAGCCATTCTGATCCTTCAGCTCCGAGACCATCTACACACACACAGACAGAGAAACATACACATAAATAAATGATCCTTAAGTCACATCTTGTGTAGAGCTGGCGACTGTCAGCATCTTGAATGTGAAATGATCTCTTAAGTTCATTCTACAGAACTAAATGTGACTGATTTTTGTGACTGAATTTTTTTTTTCATTTAACTCTCAAAAGATGCTCGAAACAAGAGCGTCTCATTTAGAAAAACCCTCCCAGATTATTTGAAGATGAACGAAGACAAAACACTAGACAAAAACACAGAAAACAGAAAGAAAAAACACACACAGTACACACACAGTTCAGTGGCTATGACACTGGTACACTACTCCATCTCCTGCGCTCACCTGCCACAGGGCAACTCTGCCCTCTGAGCCCACCACGTGCCCATTTCCCCCTGGTTCGCTCTGGCCCCTAAATTGAGGAAAAACGGTTTTCCTCTGATGCCAATATGCATATTTATGCAAAAAATTTTGTGATATAAATATTTCCAGGAAACTACGGGAGATTGTACTCATTAGGAGCAATTTCTATTGAACTTCGTTTTAAACTAATAATAGGACTTTTGACACTAAAACTAAAAACAGAAAACTAAGTGGAGGAGAGAAAACAGAGGAGGTTTAAGGAGAGTAAATAACTTGTTTTTGTTTTTTTGTTTTTTTAACTCAATGCAAGCCAAGCATGCAAAAAGTAGAACGATATTCCTTCCAAACCTCCAAATTATTCTCTAAAAAAAGGTTCAAATATGCAACTAACATTTAAGGAAACATCTCTGATCTACAACCAAGAATAAGGAGGACAGAAAAACACATATCCTGTAGTACGGGAGACAGATGGAGGAACGTATAACACTACTGTATATACACGGTGCACAGGATGGTGGAGGACCAGGACAACTACAGTTAAATGGACAAATATGGATGTGGATCCCGTCTTACTTTCTCCATTTCGTCTCTGTAGGTTTGTGCCCAGTCCTCGATGGTCTTCTTCTCCTGCTGTGTGGCACTCAGCTCCTTCCTCAGCTTCTCCAGCTCCTCCAGCAGCGAGGACACCTGGTTGGTTTTGTTCTTGGCCTCCTCCTCCACCCCGCGCAGCCGGTTCAGCTCGCCACGCATCCGCTCGGTCTCCACTGTGTAGGAGTTCTCCAGACCGACTAGCCTCTCGTTGATAGAACGGTTGTCCTTTGTCTGGAGGCACGGGACAGATCATAAAACAGGGAAGTCAAAACACCCAAATGACAAAAACGAATCAACACACGATGACATAAAAACAAAAAACGGACAACTCACCTGCTCGTCGATTTTCCTCTGCAGCTGCATGATCTTGTTCTCCATGCCTTTGTTGAGCTTCTTGAAGTGCTCCACTGAGCGAGCCTCGATCTTCAGCTTCTTCAACTCGCGCCTGGCCTTCATCCTGCGCATGCAGCACTGCAGGTAGACGATGGAGACGAGGCAGCGCTTGTACCAGCACCGAGCCAACCAGCCACGAACGTGCCTCTGAATGATCACCGCCTTGTGCTCCCGCAGTAACTACAGACAGACACAGAAACAGTAAAGGAGAGGCAGAGAGAGATAAACATGTGGATATTGATGATCCCTTCTTGATTTAAGAACGCAGGTTTTCAGGGCTTAATAATAGAAGGACTGGTTAGGATGAATATATTTTGTGTGTCTTACCGCCTGGTACTTCTGCCGGGCCATGTAAGCTCTGAGGATCGTCTGCATGGCCAGAGCGGCAGCCTGCTTCTGCCTGTAGCGTTTCTTCTCCACGTACATCCTCCGGTACTTCTGGATGATGGTGGCCGCCTGAGTGCGACGCATGAACTTGGCCAGGCTGAGGAGAGCAGAGATACACACATGTCAGCTACCACATATTTATAACTTCAATATTACTTTAGACCTTAAGTATTTCAGCCTTTGCCTTATTTGACTGCAGTAGTACTCAAAACAAATTGCTTTCTTATATTGTCTTATAAAACAATCGTTCAGAAGGAGGCAGATGGTTTGCATGTGATTGCTCTGTTTGAATGTCTGAAGGGAAGTTCAGGTTCAGCCGACTCACCAGCGAGCCTGGTATCCTCTGGTGAACCTCTGGATGGTGATGGCAGCGCTGCGCTTGCGCAGATACTTCTTGCGTGCCAGCCAGCAGCGGATTGTTTTCTGGATGCGAATGCAGGCGACACGCAACTTGTCCGCCCTCAGCTTCTCCAGGTAGGCAACCTGGCCGGCCCTGAAGAAGATCTTGGTCTTACCGAACTGGTATTTATCCTGATCCTGAAGGAATCAAGACATGAGCAGAGATTAGTGGTAAGACAGTGATTAGATGGACAAAAGTGGGAATGGGAAAATTCAACAGAAATCCATTCAAAATCAGGCCACAGGCAAAGGAACTAACACTGTATTCCTCATTTTTAATTTTAAAAGGAAAACACAGATAGTCTGAGTGACCTGCACTAGTTTCTCCAGAACGTTCCTGCAGGTCAACTTCTTGTCAGGTAACACGTCCTTCTGCTTCATCAGCACTCTGTAACGGCTGAAGAACTCCTGGTACGTCCATCTGAGACACACACACATACACACACACACACACACACACACACACACACACACACACAAACACAAACACACACACAAACACACACAATCAGAAAAGTGCTTAAAGACGAAACATTTCATTCCTCACTGTTTGTTGAGTCAAAGTAAAATTGCAAAGCGGTTACAGCTTGTGGAGAATAAAAGCTGAGACTTAAAAGGTTTTACTTTATCTTAATACATTTTGACTTCTTTTCCCTTTCTATATATGAGATCCCAAAAATTCCAGCGGGAACAATGCTGTATATTCCTCCTGTGAAAATGCATCTTTTTCTTTTAGGTTGTGCTCACATTCTACGATTTTCACCATTAATAATCGATCTAAAGTGCATTAAGGAGGCTAGTAAGTATACAGAGACTAAAATCCAGTGCAGGAGGCCAGACAAAACAGTCTCCTCTACAGGGAGAAATCGAATCACTCGTGCAACTTGAGTGATGATAAGATGATAAAGACGCTAGATCAGATCAGATCAGATCCAGCCTGCACTGAGCTGGCTGGCTGCATTGTCATACAGTACGGATGTGCTCAGACATAATGTATGTACAGCAGTACTGTTAACTGCAGGGTAAATTTGCATTTGCCTTCTGCTAAGTAACTTCAAAAATTCTTTAAAGACAGAACACGTATCAGACGCAAGAGTGTTTATGTGAAACAGCAGCAGTGCTGCAGGGATGCATCAGTACCTGGACGGGAAACCTGCAGCAGAGATACGGATGGTTTCCAGGACACCACAAGCTCTGAGCTGCTGCACCGCACGTTTGGGATCAAACCTGCCGACAACAAATAACCACAGTCAATATGGCCACTGTGAATTACACCTGAGCTAAGATGGTGGCTTAGAGAATATAGAGACAAAAGAATAAAAGCAATCATATCACACTATCCCAGAATAACAATGTACTTCAAAATATGCCGAGTACTTTTTCATAAACAGAGAGGAGGAAGACTCACGAGAAGGCCATCTTGAAATCGTTGGGTTTGATGCAGCGTACATAGTGGGGAGTGGTTGCGTTCAAAGTATCCATCAGCATTTGCAGAGAGTTACGAAACTACAAGAGAGGATCATCATCATTATCATCATCACCATCATCATCTTCATGTCTTTTGTAGTTTCAAACTAGGCTGAGTGCATGTTTAAAATGCAGCTTTGGATAATCATAAAGCATTATGGCCACATGCTGTCGTTTGTAGCATTTTAATGAATAAAAAAACAATTAGAGATAATTATTTCATTCATTCTACTTCAAAGCTGTAGAAAGAAATAATTAATATCCCTCAAAACCCACTGAAAACTGTAGTTCTCATTCTTCCTTTATGTAGCTGCTATTCACAGCTGGCAGTAATAAAAACAAACCCTTGATTATATTTAGATAAAACATGCGTGAGGGTAAACAGAACACAGTATATTTTCGATGTGATCTGATATCTACCAAAATGCACTGAATGTGATCTCACTTTGTGCGATCAGTTTGGACTGAGCGCCCGTGTAAACACCTACAGAGCGTGCTGGCATGTAACTGCATCAGACCACACAACAAAACACCGGAGAGAGAAATCCACCTGGCAGCCGACGGTCTTCTTGTGCTCCTTGCTGCTCTTTTCTCGGCTCTTGTCGGGTTTGATGCTGAGGCGGGTCCGGCCTCCGGTGCCTTGGACCTGACCGGTGGGGCTGGTAGCTTTCTCCTCATCATGGAACAGCTCCACCAGCAGGTCAAACTGGGAACAGCAGCCCACTCACAGTCACAAACAGAACAGCTGATGGCAGCATTAGACACTGCCTGCAATATTGATTTACTGAGAAACAAGTTGACGACAAAGCATTTCTACTGTTAAATTAACCTTCAATGCAGCTACATATTTATGAGCTAAAACTGTAGTTTCTTCTTGTACACGGCATGCATATGGATTCCTCTTACCTATTGCATACAGCCTTACAAAGCATAATGTCAGCTTTAACTTGAGCACTTGCCACAAGCCTTAATCATTCCACTTGAGTGTTGAAAACCAGCATGTTGAGGACTTAATTTTTATGTATATAAAATTTAACATACAAGTCTAGTAATCAAGTGTAGGGACAGTTTGACATGAGAGCCAATTAATCTCAACATTTTCACACAGCTGAAAAGCTGCTTGACAGTTGAAGTAGATGAGTGAGAAGATGTCGCTTGATTTGTTGATTAGCGTTTGTTAAACTCATTCGCAGTCAGAGAGTTGTTACAAAGTTATAAAGAGCCAATAAAAATGATGAAAGGTTATGTTTCGTCATATATGGCAACATGTAGTGGCCATATATGATTTATATTTTGCCATGGTGTTATGACATAAATAGTATCATGTATGATGTATGGCCTTTAGTAAAGCACACACACACATCAGTCATGTTCCATATAACACTGAGGTTATATGAGGAGGATGCTGTGTTATATGTGCAGCTTCAGGTCCTCCTGCTGTGCTCACAGCGTTGCCATGCTGCTTCTCTCGCCAGCGTCATTAAGCGGGACGGCCACAAAGGCTTTACGTGCTGCTTGCTCTCAGCATCGCTCTGAAAACATAAAAATACCCTCCTTCCTTTGTCCCTTGTTTTTATCCTCCCAGAGTGCCTTTAGTGCTCCCCATGCAGCAAACAAAGGCACACACACACACAACTTCAATCTCCTCTGTGCTGTTAGTGATAATAACTGCCAGAGAGAGAGAGACAGGGAAGGAGGAAAGATAAAGGGGAAAAAAAGGAGCTAAAGGAAGAGCTACAGGCGGACCAGCGTTGTAAGAACGCCTCTGTTTACCTTCTGCTGGCAGGGAAGGGTTGTCATGATGAGGACAGAACCAAACATACATGGACAACATATGGAGACACAGTGACAAAAGACACACAATGACATCAAAAGGAAAAGTTAAAGGAAACCCAAGTTGAAAATCATTATCACCCATCAAAAACTATAATACACATCTATGATTCAAACCGAAAAGTGAATAAAACCAGGCCGACTAATGATGAGGCTGAAATGGATGGAGGGAACATGGTGGGATGCGTTTCTACTGAATTCAAAGCCTGCATGAAGTATAAAGCGTGTCTGTGGTTGGAGGACGGTGGAATTTTATCTGTTGTAATTTTGATCACATCCCTGGATTGCAATGCATCATGGGAAACCTCTGCATCAGGCATTTCTTGAGTGCCCTGTATTGATTGGACTTGCAAGCAGACGTCGGCACGAATGCAAGACTCCTGTGAGCCTCGCAGGTCCCAATGCAGTTCTGAGCGATGCAGGTGCTGTGGATGCTTTATAACGCTGGAATAACTGTGTACACTTGAAAGGAAATTCCTGTTTTATACAACCAGAGTGGTATTTTCATAGTTTTTGGCCAATCGCTAAGATCTGAGAATGCAGTGACATTGCTAAAAAAAAGTCCAATGTGGCAAGACACAGCAGGGGTCTGACGATTGCAGGATTTTAAACAAACCTCCAAATTAGCCAAACTTCTTTGGAAGAGAAAATAAACAACCTTTTCAGGTGTGCTCACTTTGGGTTCAGTGGTTTAGATAATTTGGCTTAACTGTTAGCTGGTTTACGACCTGTACGATCGTCTGACTTTCTTGCCCCAATTTGTTGCAGCGATGTTGTCCTGTTCCCAGAACTCAGCAATTACTTTGGTGAGTACAATTTTATCAATACTGAATGAAATGACGGCCAAAACTACAAAAATAAAGTTGTAATAAACCAGAATTTTCCCTTAACTTTCTTGACAGTTGAAGGGCATCAACAGCAGAAGCTTTAGAAAACTACATCCTCTCCATCCTGGCCTGCAGGCCGTCCGCTCAATCATCCTGAGCCCTTCCTTTGTTCATCTAATGGGCAACAGACCTGTCTCCATGTCTCACAGTGTGGATATTCTTCCTCCTCATTTTGTATTTTGCATGTTAATGTGTTACATGGCAATGCAATGAAAATAAAGTGGGGCAGTACCAGATAAATACATTAGACAGGGTTTGGCTTGTAAAAATGAAAAAGGTTTTCTTCTGATTTATTTGACACTTTACAGATGTGCTCTAGATGTGTGGGCAAATAATTAGCAGGCGGGAAAACACACACACACACACACACACACACACACACACACACACACACACACACAATGATGGGATAAGCTTGGCAGAGAAGTCAAACTAAACTTAATTAGACTAAATCCCATTAAGAGCTCATTACCATTTAATCCCAATTGTTTGTCTCACTGATTTCCATGGCAACATTCACTCCATGTGTGTGTGCGTGCGAGCGAATGTGTGTGTGTGTGTGTGTTAAGTGGCTGTGTTAGAGGTTAGAGCAGACGGTATTTCAACCCTTACCCAATTCTGCTCTTGTTGAAGTCTATAAGAGAACAGTCGAAGGTCACTATGAGCATTTTGGACAAACACACTACATCATCGTGTCTGTGTGTGTGTGTGTGTGTGTGTATGTGTGTGTGTGCAGCCAAAACAGCAGTGAGGATTTAAAGGCTTAGGCCCCTTTTGACCCAACCGGGTTTTACACACTGATCCTGAACCAAGACTAACACGCACACGCACGCACGCACACACACACACACACACACACACACACACACACACACACACGTGATGTTAATTTGGACGTGATCTGACTAATTTAGGCTCAGTAGCACGTGCCAGGACGTGTTCATTTGTAAAATCAGATCTATCTGTATTACCACATTATTACATAACACTGCATTTAGGCTTAGTCATGCTTTCTGCAACTCCTTAAATATATATTTGGACAAGCTAAAAAGTACAATATGTAGTGAAATATTTATGAACCACAATCATTTTTATCCTCTGAGGGTCATGTTTGGCCAACGACTTCCTGTGTGTTTGTGTGTGTATGTGTTCAGCTTTGTCTGTTATGGGTAAATAAAAACCTAAACCTCTCTTGACCATAAATCTGGACGGAGCATTTGTCTTCACTGCTGGCGTCAACACTGTCTCCACATGGCCAGTGGAGGGCGCTGCTTCCCTGAGACTTCAGATGGGTCTTTGGGTCGGTAAACAATAGACCAGGTGCCACAGCTCTCCACGAGCTGCAGGCTTCTTGGCTTTGATCTCTGTGATTGCTTCATAGTACTTTGAGTCGTACACTGATGTGTTCAAATGGCTCTCTGCACATAAATCTTGTTAGGATCTGCTTTGTACAGACTGTAATGCAGATGTGCGTCTGTGTTTGTGCTCCTCACCTTGCTGGCCTTCAGCACATTGATCTGTTCTTCATTCACCGTGTCCTTGTTCTTCTCCAGGAAACCTTCACACTGATATTCCACCTGCTCGACAAGCACAACACAGTTTGTGTTGCAAAAAAACTGTGAGGACATTTCACTGGGATCTTTCCAGGTCATTCATTACTAATGAGAAGTTACGGTTTACCTACTCTCCCTTGCATTTGTGCATTCCTGATCACATTCCTGCAAATAGTCAGACCCAAAGAAACCTGTGTACACTAATGTTTACGGTGCATTTATAAAAGTAAAGTCTTCACAGTAGCTCATGCACAGTCCAAACTCCTGATGCATGTTTCTTTAAATATATCAACATCTATCTTTGCAAATGTGTGGTCAGAAATGTCTTCAAGGATCCCATTTTAATATCAGGGGACCTCATGGGAAAGCCTGCATTAGTCCTTGACCTGTTTATCTGTAACCTTATAGTGAGGATCTAAAAACAGACATGAAAAATAACACTGTGTCGTGCAGCACCTCATTACAGGATATGAAACGTATTAAACTAAAGTGAATTAGACTAGTCACAAACACACACACTGTAAACACTTCACTACAAAACTGCTTTTTGTGTGAAAACAATGATAACAAAAAAAAGCCATCAGTCCTCCAGCTATCCTAAAAATATCTCACACTGCAGCAGCCACTGCAACCAATCTGTTCCTAAATGTTGTCTGTTGAGCTAAAAAGGCTGCAACACAAAACACTAACGCTTCAAACCGCTACCTGACATGTCATTACTTTTCTAGCTGAATAAGGAACATAATGAATTGAACTCCTCTCATACTGTGACAAACCACTGTGCAGACATGAAGCAAACACAACGTCAGTCAAGCCCACCTTGTCAGCAAAATGCTGGATGATGAAGGCGCGGTTGGACATGCGTGGCTTCTCGAAGAGGGAGCAGGTCTTCAGGTGGGTGTTGTAGAGTTTCTGAGCCCACGAATCATCTGAACCTTTAGGCATCTGGTACAGAAAGGGAGAAGACACAGTGGAACAATCAGAAAGAAAACAGGCATGAAAAACTTCTGCTTAGAAATACACTGAGAGACAAGGAACACAAGGTATTGGAGAGTTATTATATTGTACTGCATTACTGGCTACGCGGGACATGAGGACAAAATTTTCCCTAACATTTCTTTGCCAAGAAGTCAAACCAAATTGTCCACTTTGTGTTTGCTTTACCCTGCAATAATGTTAGCAATGTGGACCACCTCAAATGTCAACAGCTTGTAAAATGACCTTGCAGTGGTTAAGAGCCACAGAGAGATTAGTTAGCATTGTTAGTGTGTGGCTGAGCTATGAAAGTGTGTAGATGGTACAGATATGGGCGCAGTCTTTGCTTTGCACTGGCAGCAACCAGAATACTCTAGACGACTTATGATCAGTCTTTTTTATAGACTATAGAGGATTCTCTGTGCATCCTAAGTGTCTTTCAATCACGTAACTTCCCAGAATAGCTGAATATAATATAAATTATTTGAAATACTATTTAGTGGACTAGATAAAAATTATACCTTGCACTCTTCGTCCAGCAGGTCCAGGATGCCCATCTTGGCCTCTATGAGGTTGATGCAGGGCTGATTGTCGTAGAAGTCAATCAGAGTCCAGGGGATCTGCTCCTTCATGTACTCCTCCTGCTCCAGCTTGAACACATGCTGTGCACAGACACACACACACACACACACAAACAGGTGGGGATTAAGTTGTATACTTGAATCAAACAATTAAAAAATACTATTTTACATTTGTAAACATAATGTCCATTCCAACAGGTAATCAAACAACAGCTGCTCACCATGTTGAACTGCTGCTGCAGTTTCTCATTAGCGTAGTTGATACAAAACTGCTCAAAGCTGTTGATCTCAAATGTCTCAAACCTTTAAAAGAAGAACAGAGAAGTCAACCAGCTGGATAACATTTATTACAAGGCTCAGTTAAATTACCTAATTAAAACCTGGGCAAATGATTTCTGTTGCCTTTGGTTCACATATTTCCTAAAATCATTTCCTGGGTGACTACAGTACATTGGTGGGACAGTCAGTGCAACTTACTTCACTACTGAATTTAGCTGTGGTGTATAATGTCATGTCTGTTAACAAATTCAGACAAATGACGACACTTAAAAAGCTCAGATTGGCCAGTTACCCCTCACAGACAGGTGAATGCACAGACGTACCCGTAGATGTCGAGGACCCCGATGAAGGAGTGCTGTTTGACATTGGTGATTAGAGCTTTGTTAACGTGCTCCACAATCCAGTTGAAGAGCTTGGCGTAGATATGTTTGGACAGCGCGTCACGGGCGTTGGTGGCCTGCAGGCGGGGGAGGGGCTTGATATACGTCTCTGTGGCCGTCTTCAGCTTCCTGTGGCACAGCCACTGAGACATGTCCTGGTAGGTCACGCCTACCAACTCGCAGAACGCTGTCAGGTGGCGATTGTTGGGCTACAGGAAAAAGAAGAGGTTTTAATCATTACCAGGAGAAACCCAACAAGATATCAGCTAATAAAAGATGGACTCACATATTTGAACCCATTCAGAAAACTTCTAAAATTCTTGAATTATAATATTTTTGGATACACATGTCCAGCAACCCAGTGACACCGTCCTCCCCCCACAAGATGGAGGTCGATGCTAAAAGTAAACAAGTGGTGCAAATAAGCCAGTGTTATAATGCTTTTCACCTCTTCACCTGATATTCCTCTTGGCTCTAAATGGCCCGACATAATATTTATTTTTATATTTCTGTCTATTACAGGCTACCATAAACTTTACCAGAGCTATATCGAGGTTGCAAATACTGCTGTCAGTGCGCTCTTTAAAAGTGAATGAGTGCATAATGTTGCTGTGTGGGTGTCAAGTAATTGTTTTCAAATAGCCTAAAATATTAAAAGGTCTTCATAATAATGCTAATAGCTAATTTAAGACTTTTAACCACGGAGAACTTAGTATGGTGTCTTTCCAGTGTCAAGCTTTTGAAAAGCAAAACTCTTGAGGACCATAAAAACATTTAAAATGGCTCTTGAGTCTTGACAGAGGAAAAAGGAATAGATTGGACATGATTGCAACACTTCTCATGGAGGCACAACCCAAGTTAAATCGATACATAGGTCTGATTGAGGAGTGACATGTATTGAAATATGCCTGCCATATTTTAAATTCATTTTCCACAGATAAGACAGGGAATTGCGTCCATAAATAAATACATAACTCAAAACACGTCTAGGAAGAAAACCTGAAAATCAACAACTACACGTATAAAGTTGTGAATATCATGCAATCTGTTTCAACATGCCTCACTGACAATCAGTGCTGCAGTATAAATATTATCCTCACAGGAATGATGCTGCTGTCCGAGTCTTTGTCCTTTATCTCCACGTTTCCCAGATGAAGAATAGCAGCCAAAACATGGAACAACCCCATCTGATAGGACTCATTAATACCTGCAGAGGAAACACACACACACACACACACACACACACACACACTCTGGTTATTAGTGAGTTATGACCGAAACTCCTACTATACCATGCCCATCCTCAACTTTTATTAATATCCTTAAACTATCCATAAAATTAAAAGAGCTTGAAAAATGTACTTTTTTCTAATTATTTTATACTTTCATTCAGTTAATACGGTATATATACCCAGTAGTCATACGAGTTCTCTTAACCTCTGGGTTACAATGTGTACATTTTCCAGACAGATTTGAATGTGTATTTGTTATATATGTGAGGGTGTGCATGTTACCGAGCAGTGTGAAGGCATTGCGAGTGGTGCAAAGCTCCTTGGTGTCGTCCACACCGTCGATAACGGGGCTGCGGCCCTGCCTGGTGTACAAGAAGTCATTTGCGCTGCCTGAGTGGAGAAACAGCGAGGGTGAATACGTTTAGAAAACGTGCAGCATGTGCAGTTTTACCTTGTACAACTTGAGTACAACTGTGCTATCAAGGCATCCTCATGCAGAGCTGCATTGTAAAAATATCTGATTTAAGAAATGGAACAGTTACATTAAATATATTTAAAAACACTTGTTTCTGATTAGGTACAGGAGGAGGTGTTTGTTAAAATTATATATTGTGACATCATGACACAGAAGAAACAAAGCTTGGATCATTATCAGTCAGTGCTCAGGGTAGGCTTACAAGTAACCCTAGCAACAATCTCGATTTGTTGTGGTAACACTGAACTGTCACCATGATGGCCAAAAAGAGTTCCAAGTCAGATGTCAGAGGTTTTTCTAAGTGGTCACAGATTAAAGACAGTGGGACTCCAAGTGTGGGTGAAAATGTTCGCTATCAGCACATATGAGAAGTCAAATTCTCAAACCCCGACTCACTCAAAGTGATGTGAAGTCTACTTTCACGCTCAGATCAACAGACAGACAGACACCATATCATGATTTTGCAGATGGTTCAGCGTTCTTAGAAAACAGTGAAATCAAGAGCACTTCTGTGTAAGAATGATGTTCGCTCAACTTTCCCCACAATCAGTTTCTTTATACACACTTTACACCGAATGAAGGCACGGCCTGTTGCCTGGCAATGAGGGGAACTGACATGACTGTGACAACCACTCCATTTACTGAGCCAGGAAGTCAGCAGGAGAGGAAAAGACAGCAGCTGTGTGTGTGTGAGAGAGAGAGAGNTATTTTCTTAAATGAAGGATCTGAGTACTTCCTCCAAAACCAAAACCTGTCAAAGCCAACTGAATTGTGTGTGTGTGTGTGTGTGTGTGTGTGTGTGTGTGTGTGTGTGTGTCCCATGACTCGGATGAGCAGGTGCAGGTCCACAGTGGGAGCGCTCTGTATGAGAGCCTGTTCAACCACAGAGTCAGTGAGTTTGATACGTTTATTTCTTTTTACGATGTGGAGGGGGGAAATATTCTTTATATATGGATTATGTTGTGCAGGATCAGCTCCAGTAGATGTTGCAATTAATAATGGTTCTGGACAAATCAACAGGGAAAACTGGCAATTAAACTTTAATTATTTTTTGTTTGGCTGAGCCAATGAGTTCCTGAGATGATGGATTTTCTGTGTTTCCCTGCTGTGGAGAGCCACTGCAGCTCACACAGTGCTCTTACAATCAGCTACTGTGTATTCACTGCTGATTTTGAATTGCTGTAGCTAATGTATCCGCCAAGTGCTCTAGGTCAAACAATATTCATATGTGTCTGGGTGCTGCAGCCCACTTTACCACTCTGAAAAAACATGATGAAGTGATGAGTTGTTCCTTCTGGTGCATGAAAGCGAACAGATTTCAAGCTACTGTTTTTGTGGTTGCGTATGGTGTGAATGTACAGTCAAAGTCAACTGTGCAGCTCTGTGTGTGTGTGTGTGGACACATGAGACTTACTCAGCTTCAGAGTCTTGAACTCAGGCAGATGGGATGAAGCACAGAGCTGATAGAAGATATGATAATTCCTCTCCTCGTCCGCCTGGAAGAAAGAACAAAGACCATATAATGTGAGGGAAATGCTACGTGTACACCTATATTCAAATACATCACATGGATGGTATTGATCTACACATATTCAGTCCTAATCACAAGCTTTTCCCCTCTTTTTTCAATCTATATTCAAGCAGGGAAAATCAACTGTGTCTGCATACATGTATGATCACATGTGCTTTACAATTATACAGTTTGACAGTGGAAGCTCCACTGGAGCAGTTGGTGACTTAGTTTCTTAGTTTCTTCTTTCTTGCTCAAGGGCATGTCAACAGTTATTATTGAGTCAGATGAGAATATTACATGTTTATTTCCTACAAACACGACACAAGATGTGGCCCACCTGTACATGTATTTCCACATCCATGATGAGGTACTACCTGATAGATCATACAGTAAATGGGCATAAATAATACAACTGGGCAATAACTACATACACAGTGAGAAGCATCTGGGGCTACTGATTCCTTTCTAGGAAAAATAAATAGTTTGAATGTAAAAAGGATGTCAGCAGCGTGCTGTAAAGCTGGAAACAAAGCTGTTACCTGTGTCCTACATTGGTGCTACTGCACCCAAACACAGAATTCAAACACACACACCTATAAATGGGTGGTACTCGAGCAAAGCATGTGAAAAATGTGTTGAGGAAAGTGATCACGGTTTTACGCCAACATCCTCATTCCCCGACAGCGCTGTCTATGACAGCAGAGTGTGTGCGCACTCATGTGTACATCTAGACACTGCCCTACTGGCTCCACCAGTGAGCAAATACACCCGCTGAATATACAGTAAAGTTACATAAGAGAAAAAGTACGTAAACTTTATCGAGATAGAACTTGGACACATAGTGTGAAAACCACAAAATATGAAGTTATGGGATCATGAAAAAGCCCAAAAAATGAGGACACAAAGAAGAAAAGGACACAAATTAGATCATTACTTTGGGGAGAATGCCTTTGACACTGAAGAGAGAGAGAAAGGAGTGCCGTGCTGTAACCCAGCGTGACAGATGGATTGTTGGGTTTGGGATTTACTTTGTTTCCTCCTTCTCGTCTTTGTGGAGAAGGAAGTTATTGCTGCATACTTCTTCAGCTCTGAAGCACACCAGGGCCAGACTGACAGTTGAGGTTTTTTATGAGTCCTACTGAACAGACTGCTTATGTGTGTGTGTGTGTGTGTGTGTGTGTGTGTGTGTGTGTGTGTGGGTTGACTGCACTTCTTCATACTTGTGAGGACTTCAAGCATAGAAAGAGCACTGAACAGGGTTAGCATTAGTGTTGAATTGTGGGTAAAGTAAGTGAGGGCCTGTAGGGTTGTTGAACACCTGGGATTCCCCACCAGTCGGTCAGAACTGGAGATGCCTCTTGGATGAGAGAGGCATGGAGAGCAAGTCCAGTTTTTTTAGATTAGCCAATAGAGTTTGATATTTCACAATATGACACTACATACAAACTATTGTGCGGTTTATGTGTGCATGCATGTGTGCGTATTGTGTGTGCAGCAACGCTAGAGTCATGTGTAAGCTACTGGAAGTCAATGAACTTTTGAGTCATGGTCCCGGTGTGCTCGTAGCTGCGTGTTCAGGTGTGTGGGTTGTTGTACAAATTTGGGAGAGAGTCTGCCTTGTTAATATGAGGTTTCAATTGAAGGGTGCACACAAATGTAATTCTACTATAACTTAAAGGTAGTTTTATTGTAATGTTTGAAAGCATGCTGTTATCTGTTTCCAGATAAATAAGATGGGCTTTTGCAGTAATGCAAAATAGGCAGTAAGCTGTAACTCATAGATTTTGGCTGCCATACAGTCATTTTGATGCCAGCCAACAAATCCCTGCATGCGTTACATTATGCCTTTAGTACATGGTGTAAATACATTAGTGCTGACTCATATAGCAAGAACAGCTCCAATGTCAAGGAATGTCAAGGAATAACAAGTCACAGATGATACAGACCCTTCGGGAGATTCTCTTTTGCCTGTAAGGTCAGCTAAAGAGCTGTGTATTCATGTACAACACGTTCAGGAACACGCTCAAGGACACTTCAGCAGGAACGAAATTTTCTATCAGGACACTCAGGTAATATGACTGAGGGACACAACAATGACACTGTGACTTTAGACTGTGTTTAGAAAAGACTGGCAAACTCCACAAAAGTGGTTACTGCATGAACTAAAGCTTAATGTGTTGTGGGTCAAGCTTATTCAAGAGTTGAGTTAAAATATACAAAAGGTTAACTTTGTGCATGTATCTGTGATGGCTGAGTCAGAGGTAATTGACTGTGATGACTAAAGGAATGAGTGCAAGTCAAAGAAATATCCACACAAGTACAACAAAACACCTCATGTGAGCGTTCATGCAAACTCGAATGTGCGTTTGTGCGCTCACCTGAAACACCACTCGTGACTTCTCCAGCAGATATGTTCTCATGTTGGCGCCGATGATACGGAAGCGGGTGTCGAAGCCGATCTCGATGTATTTCCCAAAGCGACTGCTGTTGTCATTTCGGGTGGTCTTTGCATTTCCAATGGCCTGGGTGACAGAAGAAAAACAAAATGCAAAAACAGATACAACATATTGCGGTGATGGTGTTTAAATTTAGATGGAGCAGATGGTGCAGCAGCACATTTTTTATTTAAACACCATTTGGCTTCAAATCTACTGTGCACGAACGGTAGTTCCACTTGTCCCCTGATACCACAACAGCACAGTGAAAGGCAATTGTTACTGCGGTTATTGGTACTACGGTAAGGCAGAAAGTACGAGGAGGCAACAAAGTACCTATCATCACAGGGAAAGTGTTTTCAGGGGTAATTTGAGCTCTTGAGCATTTTGAGAAATACGTTTATTTGCTTTCTTGCCGAGAGTTTGATCTGCAGATTGATACCTCTATCATGTCTGTGCAGTAAATATGAAGCTAACACCAGCAGCTGGTTATCTGAGCTTATCACAAAGTCTGGAAACAGCTAGTCTGGCTCTGTCCAAAGGTAACAAAGATCTGGACTATTTTTTAGCCAGGACCAGGAACTTCCTGGAGTCTTGTCGTTGTAGTCAGGAAGTCACTGCTCCCAGCCAAGATACAGCGCGGCACATAACCTTCTTGTCGTTATTACACTTTGGTTTTTGTACGGAATAAACAAACGAGATACAACGTGTTAATTAGTAAGTGTTAGAGGCGTTGGTTGTCAGACTTTTTTACCACTTGCCAGGCTAGACTTTTCCCCGTTTCCATTTTGTATGCTGAGTTAAGCTAACCAGTTGTTGGTGGTAGCTTCCTATTTACCATACAGACATGAGAGTGGTATCAATATTCTCATCCAATTCTCAGTCTCAAAAGTACTGTACACCTGATTCTAAAACTAGTAAGCCAGAACCTCTCGTACTGTGGTGCACAACCTGAAATAAGATAATTTGTGACTCGTTCACATTCAGTAGTATGTTTTAAATGACTTCTGTCCTTCCACAGACGAGAGTTGGATATGCTGACGGGCTTTTCCTGCTGAGCTACTACACATCTGCAAACAAATCATCTGTAGTCAGCAGCCTTAGTTCAATATACAAGATTGATCAATGACCCTACTAGGAATTGTCAGTAGGTGGGTGGGGCTACACACACACACACACACACATATGCACACATCCCATCCGGCTTGGACGGAGTTAAATCGTGTGTGAGCACAGAGGGTTCTTGCTGAGTTAACGCCAAACACACTCAGTCTTTCACTGCAGACAAGGAGTCTTTCAGCAGAGCAGGTATTCCAATCTCTGCCTGCATCAGCCGAACACATATAAACACCACGCACAAACACTCTGCCTCTCTCACGCACACACACACAAACACTCACATACAGGTTTTGTAATATCGAAACGGCTGATGCAACCATCTACTCTGCTTAGAGGCTGAAGTGACATCACTGCGACGAAAGAAAGCTTTCTATTCATTCTGTCAGCTCGTCTCTGATTGGCTTGAGGTGAAAGTGGTGGCTGGGAGGACGAGAGTGATGTTAGTAGAGCCGTTGGAAAGGAGGGACAGGGTGGGGGACGGCAGGACAGGAGGTGGAGGGGGGGGTAGTGGCATATGGGCACAGGAGAGCTTTCCAACCCCTCCTGTCCTGATGACTCTACAGGGAGAAGTACAAAAACACACACACAGTTAAGGATAAGACCTGTGTTACTCCAGCAGAGAGCAGCTCGAGGCCAGAGAGACACAGAGCGTGGTGGAGAAACTGAGGGGAAGGGAGTAAGTAAATGCCAGTGGAGAGGAAAGCAAAAGAGGAGACACCAGAGGAGAGGAGAAGGACAAATGGAAAATGACATTCAGCCCATATCATTCACAAATCAACTAAGCTTGTGAATATACTGCAGAGTAATTGGGCCAAAGAAACCAGCGTCTGTACACAAACTGCCAGGAAAAATGATGCAAGAGTTTCAGTTTGAAGACAAATTCACAGCTACAAAACAGAGCTTTTTCCAGCCCTTCACACCCACAACACATTTCGTGTGAGTGTTTTGACCTGTGATTTTAAGTACACAGGTTGTACAAAGTGGGTGGAAAAATCTATCAGTAAATCTAGATGGTGATTTGCATCTACTGACTCACACAAAGCTTAAAACATGTTCATCGTTTGATATTTTAATAAATGTTCTGGGTTTCTTCGAGTGTCAGTGGGAAACAGTTTCTCTTTTAGATAAAACTGAAAGTAACCAAAGCTCTTTCTCAGCAGACAGCCTCCTCACCTCCATGATGGGGTTGGACGCCAAGACTTTCTCCTCTACGTTGGCCTCGCTGGCAGAGCCGCTGACCGTAGCAAAGTATCTCATGGCGTATTTGGCTGATACCGTCTTTCCTGCTCCGGACTCCCCGCTCACAATGATAGACTGGTTCCTCTCATCCCTGACAAAAAGAAAACAACATAAGAAAAGTGTATATATCGTGTGTTAGCGTATTCTGACCATAAGACAGATAGGATTGAGGCCATGTGGAAAAGTCACCAGTGAAGAGAAGCTAAATATTGGCTCTAACTGGCAGAAGCTTTTGGTAGACGGGTGTTTTACTGTTACTTTAGTCGATGGTGATGAAGATAGTGCTCAGGTTAAAGGTCATGCTTGACTGTGATGTGTACCGATCCTGTAAAGTTTAATAATAAGCGTGTGACACAAACAATGCCAGGGTTAAGCCTTGGACAGATAGAAAGCGTCAGATGCTTTCATCAACAAACATTTTCAGTGCCTGCAGGCAGAGCAGGTGTTAACACACCTTAAATCCCCCTGTGTTCCTCTGCATGTTATAATATCCCAGCAGGCTGCCCTCCTCATTATCCAAAAAACTGAGATAAAATCCTGAGGCAACACCGCCTCCTTCTACTGAACCGCCTTTCTTTGGAATAAACTCCCAGCTGTTGGTGGGAAAGCTCTGTTACAATTCGCATGTTTGCACCTATGGCTCTTATTGTCTCCCTAGCCATTTGAGAAGTTAGGACGTCTGCTTGAATTTCCTCTCTCCGGTCTACTTTAATTTTTTTTTTATACCTTACAGTTGTTGGGAGGTTTTCCTTGTCTTCCTATAGAGACCTTGGGCAGGAACTGCTGCTGTTGTGGGCATGAAACACTAGTTAAGTTGAGTGGGTTACACTCCACTGGCTTATAAGGACAGACTACTACTACTATTACACAGACTACTGATCCAAATGATTCATCACAGTATAGAAAATACTACTAATTGCATACTTTGTATATTATTTTGAAATATTACATTTTATAATATAAAACAATATGTGCTTCATTATTACCCCTGTGCTCCCTGTTGGATTTCGCACAGATTTTAAAATTCTACTGATTACTTTTAAAGCACTGAATGTCTTTATGTGCCTGTGAGCCCCCTCAGATTGGTGGATGGGGCTCTGCTGGTTGTTCCCAGGTTTCAGTTGGTGACGAAAGGTGACTGGGCCTTTGCAGTTGAAGCCCCCACCCAGACTTTGGAACACTTTGCCCGTTGAGATCTGACAGGTTACATCTGTAACGTCTTTCAAATCCTTTCTTAAAATGTTTCACGGCACCTTTGGCGATAATCGGTTTATTGCAGGTGTGTTTTTGGACCTCAGTTTCAATTTCAAGTTTCATCATCTGTAGTCATCGACCTTTTCTTTGTTTGTTTGTTCGGCCATATTAACCGTTTACCGCAAGCAGAGACCGGACAGTCCGCCGCCTCACACACAGGTGAGTTGAAGAGCGAGTCTGTTGCGTTAAAAGCCTTGTTAAAAGTCTAACTGTGCGCCGCTTGTGATTTTTCCAGGAAAGTCGCTGCCGACACCCGGGTCATAATACTGCAAATGCAAGAGCTTTCATCAGTGGGTCATAGGCTCAATCACCACTGTGCTGCATCATTCAGCGATAGATAATGACTTAACAGACATTTATTTAAATGAAAATCTTTGAGATTATATCTTTAACATTTTCTCCTCTCCTTTTAACCTCAATTTGTTATCTCCTGTGTTTGATGATATCAATATTTGTTGTTATTTACGTTTGATTTATTCTTTTCTTTTTTTCTTTTCCCTGTAAAGCACTTTGTAACTTACAAAAAGTGCAAACAAATAAAGTTTATTATCATCACTATTATTACCAAGTTTCCAGATTAATATTAAAATAATATCATATATAAAAGGTAATACAAACTTTAATATAGATTATGAATATAATTAATTGTGCAGCCCTACTCTGCATTTAAGGCTCTCCCACATGGAGTAGTGCAACTGTATCCTTGCGGAGCTACGTTATGCTGGACTCACTGAAGGGTTACTGCTGCCAGCTTCAACTAAAACTGCCTGGTGTGAGAGGAGGAGGGAGATCTGAGTGCTGATTAAACTTGGTACATAGCACCGTTATTATATATGCATATGTTAGTGTGTTGATGACATAAACTCCCAGAGGGGGGCTACTGGTTGACTCCTGCAGAGAAAAGCAGTGTGTGTGTGTGTGTGTGTGTGTGTGTGTGTGTGATTAAAAGAGGAAGAAAGAGAGAGACGGTGAGACCACCACGAGCCTATTTCTGGCTCAGCTTTGACCTACAAACCCCGCAGAGAGAGGGAGGGCTGAGCAACAAGGAGACTGGAACCAAGGCTACTCAGGTAACACACAAACCTGGCCATCTGTTTGTAAGCCTCCTCTGCCACGGCGAAGATATGTGGGTCCATGTCTCCCATGTTCTGACCGCTGTAGGCATTGATGATGTCTGTTCCATAGATCGGCAGCGTCTCATACGGGTTGATGGCCACCAGAACGATTCCTACGACACAGAACACAGAATGAGGCTGCTTGGCTTACAGTATAAATACAATAGAGCTTACTGAAGGTCACAGACATCAGATTAACTAATAAACTATGAAACCGTCCACTTAAAAACATGATTCAGCTGATTAGCCTGTCATAATAAGTGGAAAAAGACGAGTGAGCTATTGTTTTCAGTGACGGAGCCATAAACACAACGGAAATCAACGACAATCTCATCTGTTTACTGAAGTGGATCAAATTTTAATCTTACAGATTAATTGTAAAATCATGCTGTTTGATCACGCAGTTGTAGCGGACTCAATGCTGTATCACAAGTTGGGTTTTTTTTACGTTACCATTCCTTAAATGTCGGCTGTTCGAAAGTATGACTTTACACCACAGCACTGACAACACACAGCAGGGTAAAATGTGCCGCCTACCGCAGTAAGTGTAGATGAGCTTGGAGTCGACGAAGCGGACTTTGAGGTTGTGCAGCACGGCCGGCTCGTGGAGGTAGCTGAGTGCTGTGAGGTCATTCTCGCCCACCAGGATGTCGGGGTTTCGCAGGTAAGGCAGGTTCTTCGTTTTGGGGTCCAGTGTGTGCTCAATGTTCTGAAGGTGAAACAAGACAGTTACAACAGAGATACAACGCGTTATTACAATACAGCACTGGGAATTCATACACTTAAACAACCCGTGTAAGACCCCATTACTTATTAATTTATATTGTACTTATTAAAACGACACCTGTATCCAGCAGCAATGTATCATGATGAGTCTTTCACAGATCATATATTAAAATCTAAGAACTCACATGAAAATCAACTAGACAGCAAAACCAAGATTAAAATAAGTCTGAGGTGTCCTGATATATGATTTTTACCCGCCAGTCGATAAGGTGCATGTACTTTCGGCAGCCATGGCAAAAAATACAATACAACTATAATGTTATGTTGTTATGTGTGATGTTAAAAACCAGCATCAGTCATCCTTACTACGCCACCAGACTATAATCTATGTTTATACTCACCAAATGAGGAGAGAGAAACATGCCAATCTTTTATTGCTAAAAGCCAAAAGTGAAAAGCTTTCCTCGCCGAACATCAGGTTAAATCAAGTCCTGTGAAAAAATCCACTGAGGGACTTGTTTTTTCTGGATGCACACCTGTAAGCTCCTTTGCATGTTTTCCAGGTCTGGCTGCCTGAGGCTGAATAACAGTGGAGAGCCCATCGTTTAAATGATCAATAACAAATGTCCACTCCCACTAAAAGTATTCATACAGCATTTGTTCTCAGAACTGTCATGAGACGGGCTACAGATTTGCCATGGCACTGGAGCAAAACCACCAGTCGTTCAAAGCTGTTTTGTATTGTGTTAATCTTGTTTTCAGGAACTTCCGCTTGTATTCGTCATGCACATTTTCATCCTCACATTTTCCATTTCTATATCCCTATTAAACAGATGCCTTCCTATTTCCTACGCTTGTTTGTAGAAGTATGTTTGATTCAGTTACAGGAAGTCTTTTAGTAAACAACATCAGGAATGAATTAGATAATAAGATTGCTTTACTGACTAATTAAGTGTGTTATTTTGATCATCTCCAACAGCAGCTATCTAGCCTGTAAAGAATAGAGAGCACAACTCCATCGATGCTGCACAATCATCTAAATGTGTTATTTCATTAACAGAAAGTATTCAGAATTTTAATCTGCACATGGATCTGGACCAGCAGCAAAATCCACAATGACAGACATGGTGCAGTATTTCATAGAAATCTGTAAAAAAAAATGTGCATAAAAGTCTTATTTGGCAATGCAAATAAATTCTTATTGCAGTTTGAGGTAAAAATTTGTCCCTGTCCTCTTTGAGAGCTTGAGCTATGTTGAAAACCGTCGCTGTTGTGGGCCTTTAAGCCCACTCAGACATGGTATGTGATATTTAGCTACACAAATAACCTTGACTACTTAAAAAAAAAATCCTTTCATATCCACCTGGCCTGGATAAGCACCAAAAATCTGTCACTTTTTCCTTGGCCCATGATCTGACTACCCAATTTCATTGAAAACTGTTGACAAGGTTTGGAGACCAAAAACATACAGTAACCACCTTGATGGTGTTTGCTACATTTACATATGATCACATGAATAATAAATCATTAGGAGCAATATGGCAAATGGTCTTGCCAGTAGCATGAATTCATTAACAGGAGTGCTTGTTACAGATCGCTAGAAGGAAGAACTGTGTGCTGGTAGCTGTTTGTATTCTAAGCTGAGGGATTAAATTTACTGCTATACATTTAAAATGCTCCTTGGGGCATCTTTTGCAAGCTGGTCTCGTTTGTGGAGAGCGCTAATGGTAAAACCAATAGCCGCTAATGAGACGCAGCACTCTGAAGTGTCTCTGAGGCAGAGAGACAGAGGAAGCAACAAAAAGAGCTGAGAGGAGAAAAAATACAAAGAGGGAGAGACTGATTCCTCCCCACCCTGCTTTTCCATTCATCCTCACCGTTCCATCCTCCAGCATGAGCTGTAGGGAGGCGTCACCATTTTTGTAGTCCTTGGTCAGCTCGGCGGACTTCCACACGTCTTCTGCATCGGGGATCCACACCCGAGCACACTGAGAGACACAAAGAAAACTGTTAGATAAAGACATGTCATAGCATTTGAAGAATAACAAATTGCGCCAAGAGCCAGGGTTGCCGACATTTTACGTTACCATCCAAATCCCATCTTTTTCAAGACTTTAATGCCTTCTTTAGATTGTGATTCAGTACCTGTACATAAGCTGACAGTGTTAGGGTCAATATAAAAACCACGTCTTTTCAAAATACCACATTTCTAAACGTATCTGACAAAACCTGAAGTGCCCCACTGAGATAAACCCTCTTTATCTGTTTTTTCAAGCTGGCTGAAGTCAAGTAGTGCTGCAACGATTAGTCGATTTATCGATTAGTTGTCATCCATTAAATTAATCGCCAACTATTTTGATAATCGATTAATCGTTTTGAGTCATTTTTTAAGAAAAAGTGTCCAAATTCTCTGATTTCAGCTTCTCAAATGTGAATATTTTCTGGTTTCTTTAGTCCTCTGTGACAGTAAACTGAATATCTTTGGGTTGTGGACAAAACAAGACATTTGAGGATGTCACCTTGGGCTTTGGGAAGCAGTGATTTTTTCACCATTTTCTGACGTTTTATGGACCAAACAACTAATCGATTAATCAAGAAAATGATCAACAGNTTAATCGATAATGAAAATAATCATTAGTTGCAGCCCTAAATTCAATATTATTATTATTTGGAGACATTATTGATACTGACTCAGTTCAACTAAAACCCTCTTAAAAAGAGGGATGACAGGAAAATCTACTTGTACGTCTTTTCCACTGACAGTTAAAACAGCTGAAAACACTGCCCTCTATGTTTTCACAGTCATGAGCATATGGCTCGTAATGGTCAGTAAAGTTGTGGGAATGCACCGAACAGTAGCTCACAGCGACTGCAGTTGTGGTCATAACTTAACATCCACACACACAGTTCACTATAAAACTGTTTCAGGCCTTACAGACTTGTGACCGGAGGCAATCAGCTGATCACAGACATGTGGAAAAACAGTGATGAACACTGGCAGTCACATGGCTGAGGAATCCAGCTCACAAACGTGGACGCAGGTACACGCGTACACACACACACACGTACACACACACACACACACACACACACACTGAGGCCTTACTTGTAATGGTTTGCCCGACGGCTGTGCAGTGATTGGAAGATCGAGAGAACCGCACTGTGACCTTAAAACCCCAGACAGACAAGGCCTGCAGTGCGTGAATGTGTGTGTGCAGGCTGCCGGAGCGAAGACGTAAGTCAGTGGTCAAACAATATTGAAGTTGTTTTTCTTACAGTACATTTGGCATTACATAAAGGGGGAAGGATGAGAGGATATTAAGTTAAGAGGGTCAACACAACAGATTCTGGTGGGGTTTGTATTCTAGTAGCATGTGTTTCATCCCCTAACCTGACATTTATGTGTGTTTGTTTGTGCAGGATCCACCACATGTAAATGAATGAATGGCGTAAGTGTGAAAATATAAATAAATAAATGAGAACTCTCAAAATGAGAGCAGATAAAATATACTACTACCCATCATTTTGTCTTTGTTAAAGCATTATTCAGAACACACTAAGACTACAAGCAGACCCACATTCATACGTATAGCTTCGCCAATCACTGCAGGATTTAGGGTTAGGATTTAGGACACTAAACCCTTTAACGTGTTATAATCTCACCATGAATGAGGATTTTCACTTTGCTGAGACTCATTTATTTCAAATACTACAGAATATTGAACACGCAGTGAACTACTAACACAGGAATATCTGAAGCACATGACAATGAGCGCAGAGGCTCTTTCTGGAAATCCGACATCGATTTCACGGCTTCTTTTGGCTTCGTTACATAAACTGCTAGTGACAGTTTTACAGGGGCAAGAGAGAGAAAGACCTCATTGTAGAAGGTCACAACAGGAGAGGAACTGGTTGATTTGGTCTGCTGCTTAACTACCGATCATCTGAATCATGACATCATGGTCACACACACCCTCGCCCTCCCTCTCTCCATCTGTCCGTCTCTGGCTCTTTGTATTAAGAAGAGTAGTGGTGTGAAAAGGCAGCTACAGCCTCTCAGAGAACGAAGCAGAAAGGACACAGAAATCAAAGAGAAAGTCTTTTTTCATGCTGAAACCCCAATATTCAGCTATCAACAAAATATAGTGTATCTATTTGTCATTTGTGAATTATTCAAGTGTTTTTCTTCAAAGCTCCACCCACACCAAGCCCCCAGGTTGTCCCAATTTTTTTCTTTCTCTAATTCTCTTCTCTCTCCACACCCCTGCAGGAACACCGAACAGTATGATCAGTGTGGTTAGGTAGTGTGCTGTGAGGTTTAGGTTTGCCACTGAGTGACAGTTACAAAAGAAGCAATGCAATCTGTGCAAGTCAGAGGACAAAGTTAATGAAAACAACCAAAATCTGAAAAAATAAATGAAGGATTAAAAGTGTAGTCTGCAATTCTAATCCAATACACTTTTTTGTCAAATTCAGCGAATATCTCCTCACAGTCTGCTAGTTGTCTGTTCTGTGTGAAAAAAAAAAATCCCTTGTTCATACACAGCCCTGGCTCTGTAAATGGAAAACAAACAGAGTGGCTCAGACCGAGCCACACAACTCGTGCTCGTGCACAGGACAACAGTTTGGACAACAGCGAGTTTGACCGCTGGATCATTTGTGATTATTGTGAATATTCACATCTCAGTTTCATAATCAGTGTGTCAAAATCAATAAATATTCACTGTATCTAGCAAGTCACACTGACGGCTGGATTAATCTGGTTTACTACAGCAGTATGATCCCATAAACAGATTTTGATATGATTTAATTGCAATAAATGGATAAAAGGATGCCGAAATAACTACATCATGATGCCGATTTGTAAAAAGTCTGAATTCTTGCTCTGTCAGGTCTGTCCACAAGTCGACAAGCAAACAACTTTTAAAATGCTTGTTTTCTGAATGGAGTTTGGATCGATCAGGGCTCTCCAGAATCGTACACTCCACCTTTAAGGAGCTATACAGGGAATAAATAAATGATTTGAACATCCAGTACTGACATTGATATTGTTAAATAAAATTTTTTTAACATTTTTTAAAATACAAACTCATAACATAAACCAAGATTTTTGATAAAACTCCCTTAAGTTTGGTTATTTAAGAATTGTGAACAAGAAACAGTATGTACTGACTGATTTTATGAGACATTTTACAGTGAAAACTAAACTTGTTTGTATCCCTGTAATGGTGACACTGTTTCTAAATTACCTTAAACATATCGTTGGCATCTCTGTACTGCAATTTCTTGTTAAATATCAGCTGGCACACACACCAATATGAATATATCTGTGACAAGTGAATACCAGCTGATAAATGGGCTGGTATTGGCAAATTTATCTGTCGGCCTCACTGTGTACATGTGGTTTTCAGAAAGAGAGATAAGAAGCTGCTCATGAGTTGTGTGTGTGCAGTCAAAGAGAGAAAAAGAAAAGCATAAAGTGAGACAGACAGCGAGAGAGAGAGACGCAGAGTATTTCTATATGTGTGCGCTGAGTTACAGATCAACAGATGCTAAAAAGGGGAGACCCTCACCAACAACCACAGGTCACAACCTCACATCTGTCTGACATGAACACTCACAACTAAGATATCTGTGAGGTCAAACATCTCTGTTTACTACTAATTAGAGACATCTTTTTTTCCCCCCAATTACGAAGGATCAAATGAAAACAACTGAATCAACATTTTAAATTCATGGCAATTTCTGTAATAAGCAGTTTCATTTGTCAATAAACAATCTGTGCAATAACCAGCTACAGCAACACCAACCGTCTCATTAACACCGACAAATTACTGGCATAATCAGTCTGTTGAATAGGTTGTATACCTCATGTGACAATGGGCCTCATGCAGCAACATTCACTTAAACTTCTCTAAATTTTCTGTTAAGGGAAAAAATAAGAGAATGATGAATCCCACTTGATCATAAATTTGAGGAGCGCGGCCGATTCTTTGTTATTACCATAGGTAACGACCCCTAAACAGTATATAAAGGCAGGTGTTGTGCCGTGTGCAAATACTCTCTGTATAAAGCCTGGATGACCAAAGCATCAAATGCAGTATGTAAGCCATTCAGAAGCTGAACGCACGCAATATCATCCAAGGGTTTTTATAGTCTTAATTGGGATCAATGGACCAATAGTACTTCTTTAGTCCACAAATTTAATAATCCAATCATTATAATTACTTTAAAACATATAATAATCTAAATTCGATTATATGATATTCATGTGTTTTTTTATGTTTACATGCGTTGGACAAACAGTTTGTGGACTGTGAAAACGAGATGTTTTTTTCTCATCTTGGTAAGAGTGCCCTCGACCACTCGTAAAAGTTTTATTAGTTAGTATTAGTTAAATTTACAATTATAGGCAAACATAGCCTCTGTGCCTTCCTCTCTCTATCACTCTTCCCATTCCACCATTTGGGTAGTTGCACCTTTTTGTTCCCCACAGGACACCGTCCCAGCAGCCAGCCTCCTAGCAACGGAGAGAGAGGGGGGAGGAGAGATAGAGAGACATAGAGGGAGAGAGGGAGGAGGACAGAGGCTAAAAATAGCAGTATTCAGTTTTGAGCAGCATCACACCTCACAGAGACATCGCTGCGCTACTGAGCACACTTCCTGATCCTCGTAATCATCCTCTCACACACACACACACACACTCTCACACACTCTCACACACCTGTTTCTCACGTCAGTAGGTGTCAAGCATGATTATCCTGAATTAGCTAATGCTGAAATATGCTGCCAGTCTGCACATTTATTTTCTTTCTGTTTCCTCTTGAACCAAAACACAAAACACACACATACAAGGGTGTGTGTGTGTGTGTGTGTGTGTGTACCTGAGTATGGGACGAAAAGACAGACAGCAATATATAATGCCGCTGCAGAGGCTATGAATCATATTTATAGACCAACAAATTCCCCTGGGTTCAGAAAACAGAGGACAGATGAAGGATGAAAGTCAACCACACACACACACACACACACACACACACG
>NTHP01000053.1:182335-217134 GCA_003416845.1 Oplegnathus fasciatus
ACATGTTTCAAGGACATAATCCTCCACAATGAAACACAAGCTGGAAAAGAGGAGCGTCTGAAGGCTGGAGAGAAAAATGTGATGAGTCAGAGCGCAGCCTCTCCGTCTTCTTCCAGAAGGATGGATGATGGTCAGGCTGGTGCGTTACCGGCGGCAGACGAAGAGGAGAGGGGTGACGAAAAAGGAGCAAAGACGTCAGAGCATCTGTGACGTCAGAAATCACGTGACTGAAGTGTCTCTGCATTGAGCTCGCCCCACATATGCCGCATGCATGAGTGTACACAAACACACCGCCTATGAACTCGAGCAGCCATTGAGAGTCTGTGAGTTCCTGTTCTTTTCTCTTTACCTCAGGGCACTGGGTGTGGTCACACTGATGCGGGGGTCACGTGCTTCCTATGTGATAAATGTGTGTCGCTTTTAAATGTGCAAAATGTAAGAAGGGTTCAGAGCTCAAGAAAGATAGCGGCGATAAATCTTAAAAAAAAACCTAGAAAATACCAGTTCAACAGATCAGAATTACAACAAAGAGAGCCCTCCATCTGCATCCAGTTGGTAACAGATGCTCTCATTTGAAATGAATGGTAACATATTCAATGTATTCAGTGTGATCCCGCCCTGAGCACACGTTTAATTGCTTTTCTTTCACTCCTGACTTCTGATTTGGTTATTACACTAGATTAAAGGGGCACCACAGCAATTTAGTACTGGACTTCCATATGGTTGAGGGATTCACAAGAGACAGATTAAAAATATTTAAAGCAGCAGCGGCCAAGATATCCTGACTTTTAGTCCTTAGTACGGGTCAAGCTCCCAAAACACTGGGTCCTACATTTCCCATAATGCAAACTCAATAGAGACCCTCCCTGTCTGGTAAACGCCTATGTTTGTAACAGTCTCGGTTTGTAACACAGTTTTTCTGCTAGAAATGTCTCCAAGCAAAAACTGGGATAACCCTGATGACGTCACTATGACATCATCAGGGTTATTCTTCTCACACTTGGTAAAGCTCCTCCAGAGCCACATTATACAGTTTCATACACTGTTTTCATAGTAAACTGAGTGTGTAAAATAGATGGAGTACCCCTTTAATATGAACAGGTCATAAATCTGAACCATTAGTTCGTGTGATGACAATTATTATTATTACCCTCACTGACTGTAAGAAAATAAAGAGGTCACTGCGCTTCTGGCATCTCATTAACATATTTGAATTCAAAGAATACTTTGTTTGCATTGTTTTACACTGACATGATGTGCTGATAACTGTTTTGGCCACATTATGAATTTGGTTTAAAACAGTGATATGATAGAGATAATATTCTTTCTCAAAAAGCAGGATAACAAAACAATTGCTTTTTAATACCACTCGAAATTACAACAATTCATACCTAATATCTACCAGATATTAGGATATATGTTAGAATACTAATTCAATGCAATAAACATGCATCAAACTGATCATACTGGAGGACAACATACGTGTTCTGTCAGTGTGACAGTTTCTTATTTATATCAAATAATTAGTCTACACTTTCCCTCACAGTGGCTGTCAGCAGGTCAGTTCACAGTGGGGAAAGACGGCTCCTGAAGGTACAAGGCTGGGCACATGCTAATCCTGGTTTAACTGAGACAAAGGATCAGGACCTGATTAGGCTAACTCAGGGTTTAGCACTGGCTAATCTTATTCCGGTCAACTACACCGAGATTTCATTACACTCACATATGGCTGCAGGTTACCACTACTACTGTAACTACTGCTAACACGACGACAGAAAGCTCCTACATGTCTTAATGCTTGTCCTGAACTACAAACAGAAACATTGGAATAATGTAAGCATCCAAAAGGAGACATTAAGAGAGAAACAAAGGGTATGGATGTGTTGATAACGACGAAAGATTAAACCGATTCCATCCAAATCTGTGTGCCACAAGATGGAGCTCAAAGATGGTTGTAATCTCTTAATATGAAGAAAGGTGACCAGACGTGCCGTTAGCTAATTTTGGCAGATATCATGAAAGTCTGATTCATTCCAGCCGTAAATCTAACCTGCCTTTGCTCTTGATTCTACTGCAACACCTCTGCAAGGACATTAGAGGAACACTGAGATTTGCAAAGATGAGGGCATTGTGAGAGTGAGAGTGTACAGTATATGTGCACGTACTGTATGTATGTGTGTGTGTGTGTGTGTGTGTGTGTGTGTTGGGGGTGTCGGGCTGTACCCACGGGGCGGGGCATCCATGAGAAGTGTTTACAAATCTTCACAAAGTCAACAGCAGATTAGAGAGACTTCACCTTGCTAATACTGAGCTCTGAGCTTTCACTCTTGGGCTGGAGTCCCTCTGACCTGCTGTGACTCCTCTGAACCCTCCCAGGGTTTCCTACACCGGGAGGCCCTGAATGAACGCTGATCAGACAACCTACATGGAAATCGCTTGCAGTTTTGACCTGTTTATTTATGTGATTTCTGCAAGATTATTGCTGTTATTTTTGCATTGACTCTACAAAATAATTTCTTATGAATCATATATGATGATGATATATGATCTGTTTATGATCTCAGACAAACTTTATTGGACAATAAGACATTTTTACCGCCTATGAAAAGAGAAGAAAACTTGCCAACTATACTTTTAGGTAGCGCTGTAGACTGAAGACTAACACACTGTCACATGCCCTCCCTACAATACTGAGACTGTGAAAGGGATAATATAATATGGTAGTTCAGTTGGACCAGTTAAATACTGCTCAGTCAAATATCACAACTACAAAACATGAAATCAAAAAGGTCTCATTATGGCCAACACATTATCCATGTAGCTAAACTCTCCTCAAATAAAATGTCACTCCTCTGCTGTGAAGAAGTAACTAGTCTAGTGGGTGAAATAATCTTTTTTTACAACGCGGCCTGGCAGAGACAACTATCCAGACAGCTGCAGCGGTATGCGAAAAGTGTTTTGCACCCATATTCTCAGTAAAGCCGTCATTGGAGTCCCAGACTGCAGAGGCCTCGTCACATGATGCCACTCATGTGAGAATCTGCTGTTTTTCTGCTCAGCTGGGCAGACTCAGCATGACGCCAAGAAATGGAGACCTCAGTGCTGGTGGAGAGTTTGGTTGGAAAAAAAAAACCCTGCTAGTCTCGCTACACCCGATGGTGTTCCCCAACTAGACTCTTGGCACGACTGGTGAGCCAGTGTCCAGTGATAGCCAAAGATCAGAGTCTCTTACTAAGAAGCTGTGACGCTGCCCAGCAGTCAATCACATTAGTTTAGTCGGCGCTGACTCTTGGAGTAGTGTAGTTCACTTCTGTGTGTCAGGGCAGGAGAATCAGTGCACACTTGTGCTTTTGTCTTAATCTTACACCAGAAAAGGGTCCTGAACAGTCAAGTTCAATCAATTAGGAAAAGATATGCAAACAATAAACGGGAAAATAAGCCATGCTGAGATAACCAGCTCTTCAGGAACACTATTTTCTTGGTTTTCTAAAAATGTCCTTCCCTTGCTGCTTCATACAACATGCCACAGTAAACAAAATGATTCATATGGCCTGTAGATCTATAGGACACCAACATGCTGCTGGATTATTACTTAATAGGAGGACATACTGCTTCTCCATCTAGCCAACTAGGTTGTGTCTCGCCTGCAAAGCCAGACATGCAGCCCTGTATCTACAAAATTGTACAAACAAAACTTCTTCCAGTGATTAAATTTTGATAATCTGAAACAAAGATTTTGCTGTTATTCACATACCAAAACTCAGCTCTGGCTAAAATCTAATTTGTTACTAATCAGTAGTTATTACTGCACTGCTGGTTTCAGCAATATAGCTAACTTTGTTCTACAGAGATGAATCTAGAAGAAGGGTGTGCCAGGACTGGGGCTCCATGTTGCACACTGGAGAGTCAATATACCAAATGCAAGACCAGAACTTAAGGATCACTCATCAAAAAAAACGCATGTAACTAAAAAGAGAAAGTAGCTTCTCCTTCGACAGATCAGACTTAATTTGATTCAAAGTCCATCTTCTTAAACAACTTAAACATCTAGCCTACTTAATCGATGAATGGAAATATGAGATGAGAATCGACAGCTCAAAAAGAAGCAAAAACTCACTTGAACAAACATATACTCCAACTCCCGGTTCATCTTGTCTCTTTCTCAAGTCTCTAGCTCATGCTGTGAGTCTGCTGGTTTTCTGGATGCCTCCAGGAACACGCGCCACAAGACCAGACACTACTGTAGCTGATCGAGCACTGAGCTCCAGTAGTCGCTGGTGTATGAAACCTTCTCATTGTGTCCCCCAAAGTTCCTTGCCCTGTGACAGATAAGTGGCCATCCCTGCTGTCTATCAAACATCCCGGCTTCCTTTCTCAATCACATGAGGCAGACAAACAGGACTCTCCCACAAACAATTGACATGGCTCCAAATAACAACTCCAAATAACACTCAGATGAGCAGAAAACCAGAGTCTTGTTCCTATAGGCTGGATTGAAGGTGTCCTCTTGTTTTAGAGGAACACAATTTATTAATATCCAAACATGAATCAACCTAATATTTGTTTATGTCTGTGTTGTGTAACAATGACACATTTCATTTACTTTAAGATACAAGTTGAAAAGTGAAACAAACAAAATGCTGAAATAAGATGCTAAAGGTTTGTTCTCCAAATCATCACCAGAGATCATTTCTGCACCATCACACTGAACACAACAGCTGGAATCACTATTTTATCCATAAACATGCAGCCCTCCTCTGTGCATCTGCCCGTGGTGTGTTCGTCTGTGTAGGACTGGACTGCGATGACTACATGCCACAGCATATACAACATGACTGCGCAATTACTTTAACCAGGTTATCTCAGTAATCTAATGCACATGCTCTCCATTAAAGCTGGGGAGAAAAAAATAAACCACTTACATTAGATCATGTAAAATCCACCACCTGATGCAGTCGAGGTAACAGCGATAGCACATAAAACAAGACTGTTGTGTTCCATGACATATTTACATAAACTACTGTGCTATAAAATGAAATGTTTACCATGTTCACCACCTTAGTTTAGCGTGTTAGCATGCTAACATTTGCTAGTTCACGCAACACAAAGTACAGCTGAGGCTCATGGGAATATTTAACCAAAGTATTGGACAAATTAAAGTTTTGACCTGATGATGGTGCTAGATGAAAAATCAAGAGGACCAAAAGGTTATTACAATTCATCCTGAGGGAAACATGAATATCTGAACAAAATTTCATGGCAAACCATCCAAAAACTGTTGAGATATCGAACCCAAAACCACAAATGTGAAGTTCACAGTGGTGCTAGAAAAAGGGAAGGAAGAGGGAATCACCCAAGTAAGTAGGAATGATCATCTGGGAACCATGAATGTATGAACAAACTTCTGTGCCAATCCATCAAGTAGATGCTGAGATATTTCACAGGATAAGTGTAAGGTTAGACCAATTGGTGGCACTAGAGGAAAAGTCAAAAGATCACGTCATTAGGATTCATTCACTAGGCCCCATGGATATGTCATCCAAATTGTTGAGATATTTCAGTCTGTACCAAAGCGGTGGACCGACCGACCAACATGGAGCCATGCTGCTATCATGCTAAAAGTTAGGGATAAATCAACAGTGGTGTTAATTAAATGTACACTAAATCACAGAAAACCACTGCTGCACTTCAGTCTCTGTGTTGCAACAGTCCAGCATGCGGTGTGTTTGAAAACACCACAACAAGTGACGTAACAGCAGGTGTTTCCCTTTTCCCTCAGCTGTTCATGACAACACTCGCTCCCTCACATCACTGCGTGGCCATATGCGCACCATGCTTGAAAGCCCACCGCTGTTTTTTGACCCACATGATTCAATTCTGATTTACCCTGAAGTCTCCCATCCCTGCACCTCATGCAGCTCTTTTAGCTCAGGATAAAAGAGGACCTTTAGAGATGGGACAAATACAAGACAAATACTGTATGATCATGTGGTCACCGCACAATCACCGCAACACTGTATAAAAATACTTTATCTTTGCTGCTGATACACTGGCACCGACACTGCGATGGATTGTCAAGTCATACTGAGGCTGACGTGTATCTTTCAGGCAGTTTGACATATGAATGACGACTGTATTGTAATACCATCATTATAATGGGCAAGAAATCATTATAGTAATGTATTCTGACTTAACTACTCTACTCCAGTGCCTCCTTGAGTTAATCTTCTCCTCACTCTTACTGTAGAAATATTAAAGATAGGACTCCTCTAAATAACAGATCCACGGGGCTCGTTTTTCCACAAGTAGACGACGTCTTCTTGTGTTTCCTTGTCCTGATCCTTCCTCGCCGTGGCTGAGCAGAGGCCAACAAAACTGCTCCTGAGCATGGTGAGCGTAGGTCATTACTGTCAGCTCCTCCTGAGGATTGACAGCCAACCACAGCCAAGTTAAACTCACCGATACAGACAAATCAAGGCTGTCTGCACTGCAATCAGAGGCAACACGTCTCTATAGGACTCTGGATCTTCTACACAGTAGGCTTGTTATGAAAATCTGCAGAGGAAATAGTTTCTTTTCAGTTTAGGTTCATGAATCAATGCTGAGTCTAGTCAGTCTAAAAATAAAGCGCACTTGTTGTGCTACAACAAAACATTCCTTCAAATGCAGCATATTTTTGAAACTCATGGTTGTGTGTTGAATAGCCTTTCCATCTCTGAGTCATCTAATGGAGCATCGCCTCACTTCCATTTCCATGAGAATAACCTCCTTCTCTTCCATCTCTGCTTTTAGTTACACAGCACTGTTTCATTCACATTCGCCACCTCTTACTAGTTTCCAACTTGATTTGATTTGATTTACTTCCTTTATTTGGCTCAAGCAGATGGAGCAGACTGAATTAAATCTAATAGACAATGCTGATTTTTTTTGCCGACTGATGTTTACAACTGTTTGCTTCGTCCTCCTCGTCCAGCTTAAAAATCAGCCTTCACCTCCGACTCACCTCTCTGTATAGCGGTGGTCAGGTCAGTCAGGAGCCACATGTAGATTGATGCTGTGTGTGTGTGTGTTTGTGTGTGTGTTTGTGCATGTTAACCAAGCAGCAAAGACCCGCTCAATACGCTTTTATAAGGCTGACTCATACGCACAAAGGGCAGAGTGTTTTCCACCCCTGTGTTGGAAAAGTAAATCACGGAGAGGGTCAGACCCCAGAGACATCAGAGGCTGAAACAGACCGTACCATTCAAAGTAGAAACTAACTTTGGGTTTCCCGGCCACACTGACACCCACATCCAAAGTTTCCCCTATTTCTTTGTAATTAAACTCATTAAACACCCAACAACATTCTTATGGAATAAGACAGACAAATTGATGGCTGCCTACAAGCCAAATCCTGCTGGCAGAGGAAACAAACTTAGCAACTTCAGCCAACATCTACTTGTATTGTGTCGGTGGCTGGTTGTAATTTCACCCCCAGGTGTCCATTTAAGCAGACAAATTGCATATTATCTTTGCTAAAAGAGGTTGAAAGCAGGCAGCAACCCTTATTTGTCTTCAATTTGTAATGCAACTAACGTTTTCTTTTCCATTATAGATTCATCTAACGGTCACACTGCATGTCAGATCTGGATGTTTAATGTGGTTTCAAAATAAAGACACATTTTCTGCAGCAAAAATCAAACTAGTCTATTGGAAGAATATCCTAGAAATTGAAAGGCACTTTGCAGGACACTGAACGAGCCACTAGGACATTTGATAAAGGAAAAAAGCACAGCCGACCTGCTAGCACCCAGCTATAAACACATACATATATACACTTCTTTTACCTTTGTGTACAGCTCCGATATGTTTCTCAATTAATCAGTTAATTGTTTGGTCTATAAGAGGTCTGTAAATACTAAAAGAAAACACCAATCACTAGTTCCTAAAGTCCAATATGATGCCTTCAAACTTCATGTTTTGCCCAACCTACAATGCAAAACTGAAAAATATTTAATTTACTATTATACAGTATACACAAAGAAAATCAGCAAATATTCACATTTATGAAGCTGGAACCAGTTTAAATCGATAAATTGTTGCCGGTCAGTTTTCACTTGATCGAATAATTGTTTCAGCACTAAATGCAACACTCGATTGGTGCCTTTTTGGTTGCCTCTCTCCTTAGAGATCAGAGATGTCAGGGTCAGAACAACAAGGACTCAAACATTTCAGCAGAGCGTCCATTTGCTGACACAGGGGTTATAATCTGTGTCGCCTGGTTCAAAGACACAGCCTTTCACCACTTGTCCACGTTAATCTAAAGCACTTAAGATAACAGAGGCTGCAAAAAACCTCTACCAACACGAGAGAAACAACTGGAAGTCATTCAGATTACAAAGACACTGCAGAGCTGCTGTTTAGTCCAGATTTAAAAAGGAATTTCAATCATCACACATACTGTGTCACGTTTCCACCACAACCTTATTCAAGCTGAACACACACCAGCTTTCAAAGTAGGGGGATGGGTGACTCATCTCCTTCACACACACACACACACACACACACACACACACACACACACACACTTTCTTGTCTTGGTTTCACACTTGCAATCATAGAAATACAGCAGCAGCAGCAGCAGCAGCATCAGCAGCACTGATGACCTTGTGAGTGTCATATTCTCGTCAGTGAGCATCTATAAACTAACACTGAGGCTTCAGGGCCTCCACCAGTCTAAACATCCTGCATGCTAAAGGATGCTAAACTGTCCGGATGCAGGCGCTCATCGCAGCATCTCAGCGGTACCCAACCTGCAGGACTCTGCTCACACCCCAGAGGACCGGGTCATAGAGCCTGAGACACATCAAAATAAAACACTAAACACAAGATCATGCAGATGCACAGGCTAGTGGCAAATGTTATGCTTTTAAACCGTAAAACCAGAGCCTCCATCATGGCTGGCACCGCCTTTGCATCATCCCAGCTCCCTGTAGCCTCCAGTGGGGGGATGATGTCAAATATGAAGGACCGGGAGGAGAAGATATATAACGATTTGGTGTACAAACAACGGGAGAAATGACCCAAAAATATGAATAAAGCTGATTTTATATGATGTACGTGTAAGAAAAAAGACCATCTGTCGCATCTGTTAACGCTGTCTTTCTGTCAGCTGCACCCATTTCTATATTTAACACAAACACATCCCCCTGTGTGTCAAAGCAGCGTGTTTTATGTGGATTTTAAACTAATTTTCATTCATTTAAAACCACCACAAAGCTCGCTATTAGAGAGACACATTTTGATCCGTAGCGACAATCACACTGTCAGCCTGTTCAGGGGGAGAAACTCCTGAATATTTGAAGGCATTTAGCACGAAGATGAACCTGGACATTTATTTAGCCGACATGCTAGCTGAAATATAAATAAATATACACTTGTTTTACCTTTGTGTACAGCTCCGAGGCTGCCATGGCGGTCACACGCTATGTCCTTTCTCCAATCTGGGCTAAAACTCCGGCAGGGCTCCGCGCCGCATGAGACCCGGCCAGTGTGTTCATGTAGCGGGGGGAGAAACCTTTTGTTGCCGCGGGGACTCAGGGAGAGGATGTGTCTCTTATCGCCATGATAACCTGGAGAGCTCGAGGTTGCTGCTGCTGAGGTTTCGGTGTCCCACTTTGCATTCTGGGTATGATGGATGAAATGATTCAGCCAAACGGAGAGGGCTGCTGCCGCGTGGGAAACAGCGCCCCCCAATGGTCAAAGGTTGGAACTACACCACAAAAACCAAACAAAAACATGACAGCTTTTGTTTTGTTCATACGCCAGACAATATAGGTCCTAAAAATATATAAATGGATAGAAAGGACAGCTCTATATTATATATTTTTTATTTTCTACTTTAGCAACATCATCTTCAATATGAATCACATAAAGTAAATTGTAAATATACTGTGTTTTATGCAGTGGTGGAATGTAACTAAGTATATTTACTCAAGTACTGTACTTAAGTACAAATTTTAGGTACTTGTACTTTAAGATAAGATGAGATAAGATGAGCCTTTATTGATCCCCAGCGAGGAAATTCAGTTGTTGCAGCAGAACAATGATAAGTACAGATAAATATAGAGGTAAAAGAATAAATAACAAAGGTATATAAAAACTAGAATAAAAAACAATACAAAATACAAAATAGAAACTATACACAAGCATTTGGAGACAAGATTACGAGGTAAAGTGACAGTGGTTCGGTTAAAGTGACTATGATGGTGTGATTAAGAGCAGCAGAATCAACACGAATAAATAAATAACAAAGGTATATACAAACTAGAATAAAAAAGATTTACCTTGTCTGTATTAATATAGAGATGTAATAGAAGTATAATATAGAATATGAAGCAGGTCAATGTAATGTAAACATGATATAGTATAGTATAATACAATAATATAGTATGAGATATGAGATATAGTATAAGGTGAAATTAAGTGATATAGTATAACATATTACACAGTATAGTGCAGCAATATAACATAGTATAATATAAGTATAAAGTACAGCAGTGTAACATATGTTAGTATTGTTATATTAAATATAGAATAAATCTTATATTTTCCAGAGGGGTTTGCCCCGAGTATTTCCCTTTTTGCTACCTTATACTTCTACTCCACCACATTTTGGAGGCCAATATTGGACTTTTTACTCCCCTACATTTACTTGATATATTTAGTTACTTTGCATATTTAGATTATCAATATAGAATATAAATCAACTAATAGATTATGATGTATTATTATAGGTTAAGCTGCCCAGCAGTATATAAAGTAATTAAAATTAGCTCCACCTTTATTAGTTGCAACATTAAAGTGATGTACACATTAATGCATTAGTAATTATAATCAAGTAGTATATACACTCCCCTCCAAAAGTATTGGAACAGTGAGGCCAATTCCTGTATTTTTGCTGTAGACTGAAAACATTTGGGTTTGACATCAAAAGATGAATATGAGACAAGAGATCAACANTGTTGATCTCTTGTCTCATATTCATCTTTTGATGTCAAACCCAAATGTTTTCAGTCTACAGCAAAAATACAGGAATTGGCCTCACTGTTCCAATACTTTTGGAGGGGAGTGTATGTGAATATATGTGATTCTAGAACTGACCATTCTTCATAATGAGTACTTTTACTTTTGGTACATTAAGTATATTTTGATGCTTTTGATACTTTTACTTATAACAGAGTATAAGTACACTGTGTTTTTACACTGTGGTATTGCTACTTTTACTTAAGTACAAGATCTGAATACGTCTTCCACCTCTGGTTTTATGTGGCTCTCTGAAAGAATATTATATATATATATATATGTGTGTGTATGTATATATATACATATGTATATACGTATATACGTATATATATATATGTATATATATATATATATATATATGGTGATTAAACTGTAATTTGTGAGGACCCAAAGAATCATCATTATCAATCAATGTTTAATTTGGTTTAGTTTTTGTGAACCCTTTTGTTGACAACTACATTACTGATGGTCGCAAAACTGGTCAATTTACCAGAAAATGGAATAAGAAAATAACACCTTTGCAATATCATTTTTGACCAACTTTAAGGGAAAGTTTGTCCTCAACCAAGTTTTCAAAACATGAGAAAAAAAGACGAAGACAACCTGTTTTCCTCATCCAAGTGAATTTTAGTAAGGCCAATCCCCTCTGGAAAATACAAGATTTTATACTATGTTTAATATAACTATACTACCATATGTGTCATTGCTGTACTTTACACTTATACTATACTATGTTATATCGCTGCACTATACTATATAATGTTATACTATATCACTTAATTTCACCTTATACTATATCACACATCTAATACTATATTATTGTATATCATGTTTACATTACATTGACCTGCTTCATATTCTACTTCTATTATGTCTCTATATTAATACAGACAAATTAGGCTCCATTACATACATATCACAATCAGTCTAGCATTTGTTGTTTACATACACATGTTGATTCTGCTGCTATTAATCACACCACTGATGCTTCACCTTGTAATCTTTGTCTCCAAATGCTTGTGTATAGTTTCTATTTGTATTCATTTTTATTTTAGTTTTTATATACCCTTGTTATTTATTCTTTTACCTCTATATTTATCTGTACTTACTGTTGTCATTGTGCTGCTACAACAACCAAATTTCCCCGCTGGGGATCAATAAAGGTTCATCTTATCCTATATCCTAAAACTAACTGTTTTGTGGTCAAATGTATGCATTGATACTAAACACCAAAGTCAACATAAAACACACACATACACGACACAGCGATTAAACATTTGTGCAAAACTATTTTATTTACAAAACAAAATGGCACAAAGTGACAGCAGGGCAGCCATATACATGCACAGCTCAGTTGGATGTAGCACTAGCTTAGATTTACCACATCGCAGGTAAACTTCATCCAGTCAGTAAGGACCCTGGAAAAGCACTTTACAGGGCCAAGGACATTTTTAAGATAAAACTACTTCAGCTTATGAGTATAGAAGTTTTTTTCCAAAGTCTGAACACAATTCATAACACTATTTGTTCCCAGTGCCAAGAGCTGCTCCCAGTACATTTTTTTTTACCATAAATTTCTACTCACACAGCATACAGCACACAAAGACTGGTCCCTACTGACAGGAAATTAGCTTTCAGGTCCCATATACTCCTCTAATCATATAGCACGATGAATGAATCATCGTGCTATATGATTCATTCATGACAACTTGGAACTAGAAACCTCAGCCTGAGGAGAGAACTGTGTCATCATCTGAGGCTGAAATGTGTGGCACATTTCCAAACTTTCAACACTGCAGTTCAAACTGAAGCAACAACATCCCCTCCTCTTTCACTTGTGAAAGTCGAACATTTCCTAGTTTCGAGAAGTCTTGAATGCACCACCTACATGCCAGCCAGTGCTTGTATGCTGGCACCTGAGCTTTTCAGCATGTGTGTGTTCAGTGCACCTTGATGAATTAAAATGGAGCTCAGTGAGGTTGGCCTTTGGGAGCCCTGCGTCACACATGCACTTCCAAATGACACTCTGGCCTTCACCGCGTGGTCCTTTAGTACGGCTTCACCCCCGATGAATCACAATCAAAGTGTTAACAAAACTGAGCTTGGCCTCTGGATTACTATATTCAGTCAATCACTCAAGCATATTGACAGCATAATTTAGAATAAGGACATACAGTGAATGATACAAATTTGATGTAAAACGTTTTAAAAGGCTGACGTCTGCCCCTGTGCCAAACAAAAGGAAATATATATATATACACGCTTCCAAACTGAGGGATCCTGATGACCATACTAAAGCCCTCCAACCATACAAGACAAAGCTTCTGCTGCTCGCCCCTCTCTTCAGCCAGTAAACACTGTGGTATCAGTCGCACAGAGGCGTCACAGTCCGCTCATCACACTCACATTTGGATGTCCTGTCTTTCAACGTATCTTACATGGAAGTAAAGAGAAAATAAAAAGGAACATGGAAAAGTAAGAGGACACTGACAAAAGGGAAGTTTGGGGGAGTAGTGAGGGACAAAAACAAGGATAGGAGGTAGTAGAGAGGACCACATGGGGTGGAAACAAAAATAAACAGGATTCGCAGGTATCAGCCAGTCAGTTCGCTGGGTGCTAGGTGTGGGTTCCTGTTGGATGGAGTCCGGGCTGGTGGGGGGAGGGGGCAAGGGGGCAAAGGCAGGGGACAGGTGGTACTGTGAGGGGTGGGAGAGGTAATGTTACGGCTCTGAGACTTGAGTGGAGAGGGTTAGGGCTGGGAGGTGCTGCAGGGGCTGTCGAGGCTGTGTGTGCATCAGCCTGCCAGTTTACTGGCCACCAGAGAAGGTTTCCTCTGGGGCAGGTCCTGGGGGGTGGGGATGTGGTCCCCTGTGATCTCGGTCTTCTCCGGTGCAGCTGTCGGCAACTGCTTGTTCTTTATCTTCGCTTTAGCCATGTTGTAGTCGCCAGAGTCAAAGTACTTTTGCTGTAGAGAGGCATACGATTCAAAGTTTAAAGTGTGACAAGTGTGACAAATGAACAGAACTAGCACCAGAGAATAATGCAAGCTCCCAATACAGTGAACACTCAATGTTACAAATATTTTAATTACATTAGAGCTGCAACAATTAGTCGATTAATCGATTAGTTGTCAACTATAAAATTCATCGCCAATTATTTTGATAATCTATTAGTCGTTGTGAGTCATTTTTTTAAGAAAAAGTGTCCAAATTCTCTGATTTCGGCTTCTCAAATATGAATATTTTCTGGTTTCTTTAGTCCTCTATGACAGTGAACTGAATATCTTTGGGTTGTGGACAAGACAAGACATGTGAGGACGTCACCTTGGGCTTTGAGAAACAGTGATCAACATTTTTCACCATTTTCTGACATTTTATGGACCAAACAGCGAATCGATTAATCAAGAAAATGATCGACTGATTAATCGCTAATGAAAATAATCATTAGTTGCAGCCCTAAAATACACTGCATGGAGAAATTTATTATATCTTCAGTATGCAACATATACGGGTTTCCTGATATTGACAGAATAATAACAGCACTCATCTTAAGCCAATTTCAGAGACTTGGTTAGCGTATTTTAATTAGATGGTTTTAAATTGTTTTAAAAAGGTACCCTGTGGAGTCTTTGACCGTTGCTATGGAGCAGCGTTTTCATGAGTGGGTCCTCGTTCTGTCTATATCGTGCACATACACACACGAGCACACGCAAATACACAACTTTTCCGTTGGTTTCATGTTATTCTGCTGATTGACAGTCGGTAGAGGTAACTCACCAACAAATGAGAAATGCGCCAATGAAAACAGTTTTTTCTTCTTCTTAAATCCACTTTGCAAATGTTTTACAAGGGAGAGAAATGCACTCAGCATGTTTGCTACACCTCAAGGATACACACCATGTGCTCTGGTGAGAAACACCGAATGTAAACAAAACTTTTGTTTGTTTACAAAAAAGCTCCACAGGGCATCTTAAAGCTACAGTACTTAAGCTTGTTTGGCAGGCAGGATAAATATATTAAAGGCTGTAACTAATGATTATTATCTTTATTCGCTCTTCTTTCTTTATCAATTGTTTGTATTTTTCAAATTATTTAAACTATAAAATGTCACAACTTTTGTCAAATGTCCAGCACAAGCTACAAAATTGCTTACCAAACATAAATGTATTCAATTCATGATTGTATGAAATTGTATGTTAGATGAAAAAAGAAAGCTGCTCTTTGTATACTGGTAATCACCAAATGTTTGTGTTACCTGAAAAATGGTTTAAGTAATATTCTACGAATCAAGAAATCAATTAATCAACTTATTATTTCAGCACTCTTAAGTATAAAGAAAAAAAATCTGTTTTCAGTTTAGTTCATTAGTTTTTCAATTAGTTTAATTACAGATTATTCAACTGATTACTTTGTCTAACAAAATGTCACAAAATAATTGCAAGTGTGCATCACAAGCACATTTGTTTGCTGGTATTTTTAACTTGATAAATGAGTAGTCATTTATCACGACTGGACTGTCCACTAATTTCATGTCTACGTACTAATCATTCCAGTATCATATATCACGGTACAATATATGGAGACAGTGTTATTACGCACTCAGTTGCCAATTTATATGAGGAACACCCTGCTAAAACTAACACAGTCTAGAAAAACACCCCTGCAATAAATCCTACCTTCATGAAGTTGATAATGTTGTAATAATGTAACTTCATTGTCATTTTGGAGACTGCAGTTTGTGGTGTTGTTGATTTGTATTGTGTTAAGCTGAGAGGTATTTCTAAAATTTAGTCTGTCCTCAATGATATAAATGGTATGTTCTGGAAAAGTCTAGTAAGCAGACCTTGAGTTAATATTGTTTTGTCAGACTGTATTAGTTTACATACCTAATAATCTGGCAACTGAGTGTAAGTGCAACATGACTAACAAGTGAACTTAAGTGAACTCTAAATGTTTTGCAAACACAAGAGATAACTCACCCCCTTCTGGAGGCGTTTGCGAAGCAGGTCAGAGCCCCCAGGTTTATTTCCTAAATTTGGGTATCTGGCCTTCAGTTTAGCCTCCTCTGCCTTCTCAGGACTGATCACCTTGTCCTGGATCTCCTGAAAACAACGAGGCATCGAGGGGAGACGATTTGCTCAAAAACCACATACAGCACAACAAGAGAGAGCACATTCACCAGGTGCCTCCAGGCTCCCACTGAACTATCTGTCAGCTGATGGCACTACAGTATAGAGATAATCCAACTGTCTATATCAGTACTTTACTAATGTACACAGTAGAGCTGCAAGTCGATTAATCGATTAGTCGTCAACTATTAAATTAATCACCAACTGTTTTGATAATTGATTTTTCTTTTTAGGAAAAAGTGTCCAAATTCTCTGTTTTCAGCTTCTCAAATGTGAATATTTTCTGGTTTCTTTAGTCCTCTATGACAGTAAACTGAATATCTTTGGGTTGTGGACAAATCAAGACATTTGAGGACGTCACCTTGGGCTTTGGGAAACAGTGATCAACATTTTTCACCATTTTCTCACATTTTATGGACCAAACAACTAATCGATTAATCTACAAAATGATCGACAGATGAATTGATACTGAAAATAATCTGTATACAGATATACAGGTATAAGATCTATGCAGCATTGGTTTACTGCCTATTCGTAACATAACCAGTTAAAACAATATTAGCTTTTAGCTTAGTGTTTAAAAATTCACCTGCCTGGCAGTGTTAAAGTACAGGTTCAGATTACCGCCACTGCTTCGTATTAAGATCTGTGTCCATATCAACACCAAGCTAAGAGAAATACTGGGTGGTGTTTGCTCGGCAGCCCCCTCACAAAGTAGACACTGCGGGGCTAACAGTTAACCTACACTGGGTTGAGTGGGCTGGACCACCGGTGGGGGTTAACCGCTGAAAAATAACCGTCGGTTCGTTGTTTTATTACAGCTAGCACGGTTAGCTAGGTAGCAACCTAGCAGCAAGCTAAACTGCGGCAGCTAAAGTGGAATTAAAGATAACGTTACTGTAACTAGGCTTGAAGCCAGACTACAGCAATCTGTTGGGTTGTGCTAAGCTAACGTTAGCAGCCGAGCTAACTGCTACCGATTCTCCAGTGTGTGAATGTCATGACAGTTAGCTTGGCGAATCGCTGGCTAGCTAGCTGCTAACATTAACTAGCGGTACCTCTGACATTCACACCAGCCATCCGAAAGGTTCGCTCTATTAGCAACCTAAACGGCAGGCCAGCTAACCGGCAACGCAACATCGTTACAAAGTTTGATAAATAACTTGAATTATTCTAACCAGGTCTCAGTAGCTGGCTTTGGTTGATATGTCAACAATAACGAGCGCGGGGCGAAGAAGCTAAGCTACCTAACATAGCTAGCATTAGCTGTAACAAAGTCAATGGTGCTGCTGCTAAACTGCTTAATCCGCTGCACAGCTACCTTCTCGTCCACTGATGTCTCCTCGGCCGTCTGTGTCTCCTCGTTATCCCCCGACATTTTCTATATTATCGTGATCTCAGACAAGAGGTTGCTCACTAGTTGGACAAGTGATCCACAAATCCCCTGCTCTGTCTGACTTTCCGTACCCATACGAGTCCAACCGAGCGCGCACTCCCGCACAAGAAATACTACGTCACATGCGGAGACACCATGCGCGCTCACCCCGCGGCACTCCTGCCGCGCTGCTCCCGCACACAGTGCTGCTGGGATCGCATTTACATTGCGTAACATGCCGATCAGCTGTTAGACCCATGTGCTGCAACACAAATCCAGGTTTCAGTCAAATAATCCTCAGATCAGGAAGAGGGTGAACACATATAATTTTATATTTTTTCTCCATATACCAATGTTTGTTCTTCATGCAGTGCGTTTCGTAGCAGAGACTGAAATATGCTCTGCTGTCACTGTGCAGGTGAATTAAGCAGCACAGCATACATATGTGAGGCAGAGACTTCAGAGTCAACAACAGATACAGCCTCACTTTGTCACCATGCAACAAAACTAAATGATGCATTCAAATGTGGTGAGGCTCTGCAGATGAATTTAAGAGCCCAGTGGCCGCCATATTAAATTAAATGACCACCACCTACTGTATGTGCAGTATTGTGTGCCAAACTGACAGCATAGAAGGTGATACTGTTGTCAGCTGTTATAGATTGCTGCCAGGTGTTACAACCTGTAGTGTTATGAGTGTGAAGTGGCAGACCACTGCTGACTTCAAGCTGCACCATGTCAATGTTGTGCCACACACAGACTACTATTTATACCTCTGACTATGGGGGATGCAGTTTTGTCTAATGAGAGACACATTTAGACTTAATACATGGCATGTATTGTTTTTCTTCTTTTGATCCTAAAATGTGTCAACTAGAAGCATGTGCTATCTTGACCAAAATAACTGTGATAAATGTGTTCAGTATCTACCAGTCCACAGATATGTGGTGTAAGAGGGATTTCCTCTGTTTGTCCACTTATTGTGTTAATTATGGTAATAAAACCAAAAAGTGTTGTAACTTTTTATTGAAATATCACCTGTAGATAAACCATTCTGGTCCCTCTCTGAAGTCAACTCTGTTACTTATTCTAGCTCAATCTTGTTTGAGTTTACATGTTATAGATTTTAAAAGGTATTTACAAGTCAGAGGTCTCACTGGTAACAAGGCTGACAACAGAAACAGAACTGATAAGAAAACAGTTATTTTTGAAGTATTTGTGATGTCCATATAAAAAAAAGCTGTTGTTTTTTTCATATTGTGCATTTTAGGACGATTTTAAAATCATATTACTTAAATTGTTTATAAGAACCTTTGACATAATTCATTTCAAATCATCTTTGTTCACCATTCCAAAGTCTGGAAAAGCATCATCTACTTTTTATGCAGCCAGATTATATCAAGAACACTTCTTTGGTAATTACTTTCAACAACAGATTTTCTTAAATAGTTTTTTTTCTAATTCATGTACATGGCCCATTTCCTTTTGTAATTCAAATACTTCATTGGTACATTCTTTTATTTTCTTGTAATGATCAAATTCTAATGTAATGCTTTATGATGTGTTCTGAGGAGCACATTGTGCTACATTTCAATAAAAACAACAACAAAAAAGGCCTGAATGTCAGTAATGGATCTCAAATGGGTGTGTTTATAGTGGTGTTTTGTACCAGAATACAGTCGCTGACTATAAGCCAAATGTTTGAACTGAGGACATCAGCAGAAAATCAGCTGTCACACCCAACTCATCAATCCTGCCACACATGAAGAGTGTGGAAATTATATTCTATGCCTGATCCCTGGTTCCTCGTTTCCACTTTTCCCTCTTCTCTGATCTTTAGAGTCAGTGGAGATACTTTTATTATTTGTAGAGAGGATGAGTGACGTTCTGGATATTTTATTTCTGAATGTTTTGTTCCCTTCACCCCCTCCTCGTGTGTGACTGTATGTAGATGTAGAGGTAGAACAGGAAACACGATGGGAAAAAGAATAACACAAAGAGACAGAGCAGCTTTCAAGATTGCTTTAGAAGATATATAGATATATTTTTTTCAGATTTGAATATTAATGTCAAAAATACATACTATGATATACAGTCTGCACTACATCATCTTAGCATGACAGACGTCACAAGTAGTAACTGAAATATTAATTTAAATATTAAATAAACTGATGGTTAAGTAAACTGAAAGTGAATGTGTAAACACTAAACTAAGGTTACTCTTTCTATTGCAACACTTCCAATAAAGTGGTTCTGTAACAGTACAAAAGTATTAGAATATTACTATTTTCTGTTTCATTTCCAGTTATAATGAGAAAAAAAATCCACAGTGCACTTCTGATGTTCTGCTGTGATGCGTTCAGTTGAATCTAGCTTGATTGCTTGTTCGACTTCTTTAGTGGTCCATGGTATGTGGGGGATTTTTTGGACGAGGGGATGGCGTCGCACCGCAGTCTGCCACTCGCCTCCTCTTCCATCCGCACACCCTCTGCTCCGAGCTCAGGTATCACAGGGTCAAAAAGTTAACTTTCAGCTCAATCAATCTAATCTTCAAGGATTTAAAACAAAATATTTCACTATTAAAAAGGCCCTCGTATTGTAATGTAGAAATTAATTGAGATTGAACACTTATTCATTTTGTCAAGTAGAGGTCCAATTAACATTTTGATTTGAGTAAACAGAGTAAAGTAGTCTAAACTCTGCTGAAATAATTGAAGTGTCTAACTGCTTCTGTAGACAATCACTGGTCTCTACTCTCCTGCCAGACGCTGGAGGGGATACACACAACAGCAGGAAAAAGAAATGCCTATCATATCTGGTGAGGCTTTCTTAACTAGGAGAACAGGATCTGAAACATACTCTATAACTGTAACATTTGACCCAACCTCTCTGATCCAAGATCGTGACAACAAGGTTTCATTGCTGACGAGTCTCCCAGGCTCTTAGCCAACCCCCCCTTGTCAGTTCTGGGTGACAGAGGAGATGAAACTTAAGATTTTGGGCACAGGCCAGGTGAGTCTTGTTCACTGCCTTCCTTTAATCGCTTCTCTTTTAGAGCTTTTTCAACCAGCTGTGGGCTAAGTAAGAGTCTATCGCTGGCATCGAGGTGTGACTGAAGCTTCGGTAGTGGCCTGCCGGGTGGAGGAGGGAGGGAGTCGGGCCTCAGCAGCGGGGAGAGAATGGTGGGTCGATGGGGGACTCTGTGAAGGACTGGAGCTCGTAGGCAGCACCACTGTCCACCTCCATGGACTTCCTGGAAAACAGCAGACGGATGTCCCTATGGAGGTAGATCTTCCCAGACTTAGAACTCTGGAACCTGGTTGGGATTGGAGAGGCAGACGAGAGACAGGGAGGATGAATGAGGGAGGAGAAACGTCACAGCTACTGGATATATTCCAATTTTAGTCTACACTAGAGACGAAGCGACTGCCAACTCACCTCAGATGAACGAGGTAGCGCAAGGTGCGTCCATGGCCGAGGGGCTTCCTGCTGGTCTGATTGTTTGTGTCACGGCGGACGGGAACAGAGAAGGTCCTCTGGCGTAGGAAGGTCTGGTGTCCAGCTGGCATGGCTCGTAGGTCGTACATCACAACAAACATCTTCACCACTGTCTTGTTGGGGTTGAATAAGGTCTGAGTGGTAGAACCAGAGAGCACGGGAGGATTTAAACAGGTTTCTACCTGAACTCATCGATCTATACAGACACAACAGATCCTTACATGCTGTGAAAGATACATAAAATGAACATCACACTGTACATGTCGTCCTAACAATGTCATTTCAGTATATAGAGGATAATGACATTCAAAATCAGAAGTATAAGCACCTATAAATTAATAAAAACACACCCTCGGATCTGCATGTTAAATGATGAATTTTCCTCTACAACCAGTAGGGGTCTCCCTTTCCTTTTTCTTACTTAGTGTAATTCTCTCTTTGTTCTCAGCCATGTTTATACCATAATGCAGATATTTTATGGAAAAAAAATATATTTTTAGAACAGTTTTACATTTGTGGGGGAAAAAAAAAACCCTGAACGTTTCCTCACCACTTGAATGGTTCCTGATGGAGGTACACGGTAGCCCCTTTTCCCCAGGGACTCCAGATTTATCACACCCTGTGAGAAAACACAACCGCTGTGTCACAAACAGGTATACAAAGGTAACACACACACACACAGGAGCTCACACACATATAAGGACAGTTGAAGGTACAGCTTTCAGCTCAAGGCTCAGTCACGCAGGCTGTGAAAAAAAACTGAATTATTGATTGGCTAACTGGAAAAAAAAGTGATCTCACCATATATGGTGAGGGCGCGTTGTCATCGGAGACACTGTAGAATGACACTTCCACAGGTAAGGTCAGGTGGCTGGGGCAGAAGGACCCGCTGGCTCCAACCTCTGCTGTGAAACCCTCCACTAACCCTAAAGGCTCCAGGCGGTAGTTCAGCACACACTCCTAGAGAAACAATGTTCATTTTTTTAATTGCCTTCCTTTATTTTTCTCACACACAACACATCGTTGACTTTTTCATCCAGGACAGAAACTCAAGTTTTCATCCTCTGAGCAAAGCTGTTATCTTTTGAAAAAGGAAATGTACAAGCTGCTAGATGATGGCTAGTCCATACCTTGCACCTTAAAGAAGTGTGGCAGCTGAATCGATTCCCTTTGTGAGCACTCAGTTTGATTTGAATTATTTAAGGATGAAAAATGGCAGGAGTGAAAGTACGCTGTTCTCAAAAAATGATGAATGACTGTGAGTGTGTTTGTGCAATATACCTCAAAGTTTCCCAGCAGACTGAGACTGGCAGGTGGGGCGCTGGCACTGAACAGCTGCTGTGACTCATCTGCGTACCCCTCTCTCTTTGGACACACCCTGAAGGGTTAAAAACACACACACACACTTGATCAACTTGTTTTCAATGCTTGGTGCGTTAAAGAGCATCTTAAGATCTGTAAGTGAAAAGCATTCCTGGTATGTCTCAACAGACCTTGGTCCAGGGTGAGATAAGATGATCTCAGACTGGATTTTATTTGTGTGTAAACAAAAGCGATATCAGCCATCTTGAAATGCTTGTTACTCTGACATCTTAATTTCATTTGTGTCCATTGGCCACACATACAAATCTTTAGTCACATATGTTTTAATCAAGCAAAACTTCTACAATAAAAGAAAAAATCATACATGGAAGCATGACTTTCACCAGCCAAAGTGACCAGAGCTTGTCTGGTGGCTAAAATGAACTTTCCACCCTGAAGGCCAAGCTCTTGAAACATCTGCTTTATCGAAAAGCAGCACTGAGCCACCGCCCACGTCTGCTGTGTGTAGGCAGTGCCGTGAAGCTCTGTGTATATAAAGCCAATTCAGTTCTGTCTGCCATTTTGAGCAGAATGCGTGCGATTCTAGATGCAGTCACAGTACAGCAGAGCTTCAGCAGGTGGCAGCGTGAGAGGAATAGTCAGCAGAACAGGGCTGACCTAACCTTACCACTCAGAACAACACTCTTATTGTCTGATCTCACAACACACAGACAATACTTCTAAAACCTGTTGCTGACCCAAAGCTTTGTCAGCGTGTTAGAGTTTAAATATAGTAGCTGTAGCAAACCTCCTGTCTAAAATAGATCCCTGATACACTGGTCCTATGACTTGGGATAGCTCGATTAATCCTGGTGGTAAAGTAAAAATAACAATAATAATAATAGTAATAATAATAATAAGTAAACTTTAAACACAATAAAAAGCTATAAAAAAAATATCAAAACCAGAATTTGTCTCGTTGGCACTTGCACATAGTAACAGCTGAAATGTTACAAAGTGAGAAAAACAAGTAAGTTTGATGATGCAAAGTATGAGTAACTTGATCCAGATGGTACTATAATAAACAGATGATGTGGGAGGCAACATTAGAACAAAAAAAACTTTGTCCTTTAACTAAGACTGTATTAAACTTGTCTAAGTATCCTGACCTTGTCCTCGTGGAAAAACTGAGTTAGAGTCTGGTAACCACAGTAACAAAAGATCCCAGGTGAGGAAATGCGTACCTTTTCCCAGAGGCCCAAGGCAAACCCTTACAGCCAGCCAGAGAGGTGTCCAGGTCAAAGTAGCCTGTTTGATTTTTCCTCTGAGGAACCTGCCGCAGACACACAGGACATGATTAACACACAGCAACTGTCAAAGTATCTCAGGTTAGAGCTTGGATATCTGTTTCTTTTCTGAAAATCAAGGACTCTTGAATTGAAATTTAAAAGCATAAGCGGTGTAAATAGCTGAGTTTTCAATGACAGTAAAATTACATTTTAAATCTCTCATTAAAACTATTCATTTTATACAATGGGTCTATTGTAAAAGATTCAAAAGACATGAAAGTCATCATAAAGATAAACTGACTTAAAATATTAGCACATGACTATATTTTGTGCAATGTGAGTCATGATGTGTGTGTGAAAATATGCAAGCTTGTGTGCTGGTGAGACTGTGTGTGTGTGTGTACACTTTAGTGTTTATATGTGTGAGTGAGACTTCAGAAGACAGGAAACTGATGATCTATGAGTGTGGTAATCTGACAAACTCAGTGAAACAACAATTGTGGCTGATGAGGCACACGAGTCACGTGTCTTACCCTCCTGTGTGTGTGTGTGTGTCTGTGTACATTAACCTTGGTGAACAACTCAGTGGCCCAGCAACAGTAAAAACACCTGCCAGATATTTCAAAGTCTCTTTATGACATTATAACGTTCACAGGCCCACTTCTTACGCTGGTGAAAGTACTATGAGTAATGCCTCAGATGGCTTGAAATAAAGGGTTGTGAGTGTGGTGTTATGGCAAACACAACTGCACGGACGCCGACGATGACTGAGTCAGTAAGTGTTTGAGTGTGCCTGTGAGCCTGCATGTAAAAGTGTTATCTTAACAAATGCACAAAGTAGAAACCGACTGTGAGTTTCATTGTGTAGATGAGTGAGTGAGTGAGTGAGTGAGTGAGTGAGTGTGTGTGTGTTTCTTACAGGGCTGGAGAGCAGAGGCAGGCCAGTACAGGGGTGGAAGGCCTTGGTCGCTGTGGCGTCTAATGAGTGGCGATTCTGTTTCTTCCAGCTGTTGCAGGGACGCAGGGGGGAGGGGCTGTGAGCTCGCTGGAGCACAGAGACGGAGAGAGATTAAGGCACCTTGCAAATAAACTGAAATAATCTGTATTTATCAAATCATGCTCTCATAAATAATATGCACTCTTGATTACCACTCCAGTCCCACCTGTTCCCAACAAAATACTCATTTAAACTGAGCAGTGAGTATAAATGAGGAGGCTCCTTCCAAATGGAGATGTTACATTTGAAAAATGTGATGCCTAATTTATGAAAATTAAGTGAAATTAAATTAAATTAAGTACTTCCAAAGATAACTCAAGCTTCTTTTTAATGGATTTAATGGAATTTTAATGGAATGAATCATTTTTTCAATCAAACATTTAATCTCCAATAATTGGAGCTAAATGTACACTTTTTAGAATAAAACTTCAAAGAATAGTTCAACATTTTTGGAAAAACACGTAGCTAGAATTTCGATGTCACTCTCATTGTCTATTGTCTATCTATTGTTGCTATGCTACTGTCAGCAGCTGGTTAGCTTAGCACAAAGTCTGGAAACAGCAGAGACTTCAGGAAATCACTGCTCCCGGCCAAAAAATATTTCCACACGTAACGCCTTGTGAAAACACAACTTGTTGTTTTTACACTTCGGATTTTGTTAAGATTGAATAAACAAGATATTACATGTTAATTAGTGAGTTTTAGAGGGGGTAGGGGAAGGTCTCTGAGCTAAGCTAAGCTAACAGGCTGGTGGCTTCATATTTACCGTACAGACATGCAAGTGGTATCAATCTTCTGATATAACTCTCAACAAGTAAGCGAATAATAATTTCTCTCAAAATGCTGAACAATTTCTCTTGAGTGATGCAGTAAAACTAAGCCTCCTTTTAGCAGGGATAGGGCATGACAACTGGAATAACTGCAGATGATTAATGGGCTATCGCTCATTTACCAGGACAGTAGTAGGGGGAGTCATGTCTGGACTGCTGGAGCATCCAGACTCCGAGGGTGCCTGGTTCTCATCCTGCAGGGCAGAGGCCTGGGCTGGCGCACAGATCTGCATCTGCATCTGCATCTGCATCTGGGACTGAGGCTGAGGCTGAGGCTTGCTGTGGTTGTGGCTTATGTTACAGTTCATGGCTGGGCTGGCATCATTGCAAGTCCAACTAAAGATCTGGGCATTCCTTGGGCTGTTCTCAAGGACAGGGGAGGCGGAGGGGGTCTCATGGCTGTTGGGTGTCCTGACTCTGAGCTTTTCCTGTGGGCGAGTTCGTAAACGGTGACCAGCCTGGGTGTGGGACTGGCCTTTGAATGAGGGTTCTTCAAGTGTAAAGTGAGCACCATTTTGGGCCCGGGGAGAATGGCATTCGGTCCCGGGATCGACTCTGGGCTTGTCTGTGCAAATGGGCGCGTGTGTGGCAGCCGTGTGCGTGCTGCCTCTGTGAGGTTCGTGGCTGGGTATGTGGCCGTTGGCGTAGCCGTTGGTGGCAGTGTGTGAGGCTTGTGGGATGTGTGTGGTGTGTGAGTATGTGCGGACCGTGTGTGTGACCGTTGTTGTGTGCGTGTGGTGCAGGGGGCTGCCGCTCCTACTGTGCCTGGGGGACAGAGAGGGGACAGACAGTCTCTCCTGGATTAGTCTAGTAATGTCTTGTACTGCCTGGGCAATCAGGGAGCTGTCTCTCCCCTTTTCCTTGTCTTTCTCCTTCTCTTTCTCTCTCTCCCTCTCTCCATTCCTCGTCTCCTCTCCGTCTCTTGTTTCAGTCATTTTCAGCTTCCTGCAGGCTGCAGGTTTAGGGGAGGAGCTCTCCCGTTTGCTGAAAGAAGTGTCCGTCACGGGTGTGTTGAAGGGGCTTTGCCACACACGTCCCATAGACTCATAGGGCGGTACCTCAGGCTCTTTGGTCTTACTGGCAGTTATGTCGTCATGGTTACTGCCCCACATGGCTTTGGGAGGGTTGTCAGAAGCAAAAAGGCCGGGAGGGAGTGGCGGTGCTGTGGGGTCGCAGAAGTTGAGCCTCTGTGCGATGCGGGCTATAACTTCCTGTCTCTCCTGCAGCAGGGAGCCAATCAGGGGGTTTGTCTCGGTTGCAGCAGGCCTCGGGGAGGGGCAGCGGGGCGGCTCTGCCAAGGAGAAATTCTTAAAAGCTCTCAGTGGCTCAGGGATGGGCCCCTTTGACCTCTCACTGCTGTTGGTGCCAGACCCATAGTCCTCTACTTGCGTGGGGTCAGGTGAACCATTGAGAGCCGAGTACAGCCACTTCCCTGCTTTACTTGTGGGAAGCGGAGAGGGGGAGTGGGAGCGGGAGGGCGTGGGGGAGTGAGAGGGCCTGTGGAACAGTGGGGAGCCCTGACGTTGGGGGATGTTGACCTGCGGCAGCTCTCCATTCTGATACGTGTGGTCTTCAGCAGGCTCCTGGCTCTTCTTGCTGTAGTGAGGCGGCACAGCAGTGTGGGGAAGGCTATTAATGGGGATGTTGTTGATGGGAAGGTTAGGAATGGGTAATCCATTGAGGAGAAGGCCAGACATGGAGTTGGAGCTCTTGCTGTACATGTTAGAGTTGTGAAGGAGGTTGTCTTTGCTGGGGTCCTGGCTCTTTTTGAGGGTGGGCAAGCCACCATGGCTGTTGAGGTTTGGGTTGAGGCTGGGGGTCTTGCTGTAAAGTGGAGGCAGGCCGGTATGGATGCTGCAGGCCAGGGCGGGGTAGGTGGGTTGGCGGGGGAGCGACTGGACACGGACCTGCAGCGCAACACTCTGGGACACATTGGGGACGGGGAAAATGTGCTCTGAAGGCGGCTGGGAGAACTGCCACACCAACTCCTCATCAGCAGCACTGATCCTGTTTGACAGAGAGAGCCATTGTTAACTCTTAAAATATCCAGGAATTGTCAGAGCCTGCAGGGGTTCAGTTTTACTTCCTCTAATTCAATTTTCAAAAACAGCACAGTACACAAGATTTACACCTATATATAAATTTGAAAACAACATATCAAGCTTCCTGTAGCTTTAATAATCTGGTTCAACAGCCTCAGTGAATAGCCTTCAGCCCACCCGTGTCAAAGTCTTCAGTGAGTGTTATGTCTGACCTGTACAGGATGTTTCTGGGGACGATGCCATGGGAGGCGCTGAGCCAGGCGCTGAGCTGGGAGAAGAAGACGTAGGAGCGAACAGCCAACAGCAGGGTCTTCTCCTCAATGAAGCGATCGCCGCTTCTATTAAAAACACAGTCAGAAAGAGGTGGAAATGTGCCAGTATGTCAGGTTAATGAGAAAACAGTTCAAGGATGTGTGTTTTTTTTTTTTTCCAAACACAGTGTTCCCTGTTCCTACATATGCCAGTAGGAAAGTGGGACAATTTGTCAGGCTAATTAACCCTCTGAGTGCCAGGCCAATTATCTGGGGTTCTTTCTTTTAGTTTTATTCTTATTTTATTTCATAATATATTTTTAGCATTTTTTTTATAGCTTTTTAGCCTTTGCTTTTGCATTTCTCTGGATCTAGTGGAAAATGAAACTCATGAATCTCTACTATGTAATTTGACACATTTACAATGCCGTACATTATAGCAACACTGAAGCCTGCACTGATTTTTTTTCTTATAATGTATTAAAAACAAAAAGAGGGGTTTTCAACCACTCTTGTGAAGGTTTATACACTTTTTTGGGGGGCTACATGTGTTTTCTCTGGATACAGCCATTTAGCCATAGGTGTGGTATTATAGAACATTTGCCACAGTGTCTATAAGCGACATCATGCCACTCAGAATAGTAAATTATCTAAAATTGTGTGACACCTATCAATGTCTTAGTCTCTTTTTTTCAAAGAATTGTTGTTAAACTTCTGTTACCCCCCTTCCTTTTTTAAAACTTTTTTTTTTTGCTGACAAATTATAATTTTAGCATATCTGTAAAATTAAAAGCAGTTAAGAGGGTTAAACAACATGCTGTCATACTAGCACAACTGTTATAGCACATGTTGAGTCCATGTGCAATAGGCCTGCTGGTGAAACCTGTATAAGCTAGTACATGTGCTGACTGAGCACATCTGCACACACCACAGTCACTGTATATATTGTATATATTAAGGTATTTTTTTTACCTCTAGTTTTGTTTCTTTTGTTGTACTTTTTTATTTATTTCAACTCAAAAGTCAAAGTAAGCAGAGTATGTGAAAGCATTAGTTGTTGACAGTAAAGATAACCAAGGACAGCAATGGATGATGGGAGGGGGCAGCAACCTTGGAAATACAATATACCGTATCTCTCTTATAAACTGCAGATGTTGGTGAGCATAGTCTCCTTTGTGTGAATATAGCTGTACAACATCTTCTATGAAAACTGACAAACGTGCATTCTTGTAGCATTGCCCTTGTTTAAATACTAAGATGCTGTGTGTGTGTGTGCTTGTGTGACTTACTGTCTTGGAACTGGCTGCAGGGTCCATCTCTCCAACAGCAGAGCATCTTGTTTGATGACCGGGTCGCTGATAGGGTCACTCGGGGGGCACTCATCACCATAGCAACAGTCTGGCAGGAGCATGACCTCAATCATGATGGGGATGCTGTTCCTCCAAAGCAGGATCACCTCCGAACGGGTTCGCCTTGCCTGCCGACACTGGACACACACACACACCCGCAGACAAAGGTGGAGGGTTAGTGTTCATTAGTGAATGTCAACAGCAGGACCTTGAAATTTAGGGGCAAAGCAGATGGGACCCAGAAAGAGCCTCACTTAGAGCGGAATTTCTCTATGATTTTATTTAGGCCACATCTCAGTTCACAATACCAAAAATATTTCCACCTTTTACTGTATATATGCTTTTCTGCACAGCTGTTGCAGTTGCCAGTTTATTAAGTACACCTAAATCCTACCATTCATTAAGTATATAACCGTTTTAAAGATTTGATTCAATTTCAGAGGTTGTAGAGGTGGCTGTTGTTGAACTATATTGCATTTTACTGTTCCTAATATATTTGTATCAATGAGGATTGGGTGCTGAGTTCCAGCTGTGTTGGCAGAATTACAGAAAATATCCAATTATCACTAATATCTCAAATAAATAATATGTTAAATGTGTGATTAGTGGGCCTCACTTAATGCTCATGACTTGAATGATGCAAATGAAGAACCTCCACTAAAACGAGAAGAGACTTCCTTCTGTTTACACTTTAGGAAGCGACATGACACGCTTGTACATAGATGTGTGTGCACGTGTGCTACCTGGGGCAGTTTGTCGCTGCATTCGTGCTTGTGAAGAGGCGGCATGGCCGACTGGGCCGGTGGACAGTGCAGCCCCTCGGTTCTGCCCTTCACAGAATATTCTGGTGTCCTTCCCTCTGTGATGAGCAAGGTCAGGAACACCAGGAACTCCTCCGCATCGTACTCGAAAAACTCCTCCGTTGCATCTAGACAAGGCAGAGAAACAAAGGGACAGCGCATCTTTTCAAACCACTTCACATCTAAACGGAAAACAAGGAACCAATAAAAAAAAAGTAGCATATAAACTACTAATTTGCCCATCCTGTGACAGATGCTGGAGGCAATAAAAATGCAATCAGAAAGCCACCTGTATTGACGTGATAAGCACATGAGTGCCTGAAAGTCTTTGTTTAGGTTTTTACTTAAGTGGATGTGGCTGGAAAGACTTGTTTAGAGAAGGGGTGTGGGGGAAGGCAGTGGATGACACAACTTTTCCAGTTTGGCCACTTCAAAGGAATATATTTAGACCTTCCATGTCAGCTGAGCTGAGGGGTGAAGCCACACACAGTCTGCTCTCTCTTATACAGTACACGCACTCACACAAGTGAGTATAGCCAATATTGACAGTGACGTCATTCACACTCATTGACAAAGCATCTACAAACAAAAACTCAACCAGAACATGAAGACAGTAAAGAACAGAAACAATAAGAGTTTCTGCACCACCCAGTGCTCCACCAATTTTGCCAGGGTGGGGTTGGGAGGAGGTGGCAGGATGACCGGGTTCAGGCAGGACAGAGAGCTGAATCAACCTTTCACTGTTCAGGACAAGGCTATTCTCCTCTGAAACAACTCTGTTCAAATATGTAGAAGCAGAAAGACTGCAGATAAGAAAAACTCAGCTGGTTGTCACTTTCAAATTATAGCTCATGCTGAGCCACTCTGTTGTGCACCATTATTCACAATAACCACATTTACTGCAGGTTTTTACAAGGGGCAAGATGGGGGCTGGGGTGTATTAGGTCACCAGTCAAATGTTACTAAATTGTAGCTGTCACTTTGTCTCCTGCCACAACAAAATTAACAAAATCCTGCTCTGTTTGTGTTGTAATTGAAGCTTAGATCTACAGTAGGGGTATTTTTAGCAGAAGGTTGACGAGTCCGTCTTAGCGCTCTATCTCTTGTACTCCTCCAGAGAAAACTCCCAGAATCCCACAGGAGGTCAGCTGATGCACAGCAGCTCTGAGAATCACAGCTTTCTTTCTTCACAGCACACAAGCAAAAACACTGACGTACAGAAGCTGCCTGCCCTACAATCTCAAGCCCTCCTCCTGCCTTCATTTAAATCTGAGTCAAACACATATTAGGTCACAGTTACGTGGATATTTTTGTATGTTTTAATCATTTTGAGGATGTCTGGTCCTCGTAAGGCTAGAAGTACAAATACACACATACATACACACAGCCTGTCCTCCTCCCACCAGAGCCAGGCTGGCTAGTCCCTCTCAGCTGGCTCTGCAGAAGTGTGAGCTACGAGCTGCTGCTGCTGTATGTGTGTGTGTGTGTGCGTATTGCAGTCAGCCAGCCAGTCACGCACATTCCTCTCAGGGAACTCCTCCTACATGCCTTTAAGCTGCTGCTGCACGTGGAGAGAGGCGCAGTCCAACACAAAACACAAGGAGGGAGGGAAGGGAAGGGGAGGGGAGGGGAGGTGAGGGAGGGGGTCTGTTAGCCAGCTGTAGGCTGAATAAGCGCAGGGTGAAAGAGATGGAGAGGGAGGCTATATTCAGGGACAATCTCCTTTTCTTTATGGGCTCCAATCAGAAAGGCTTGAACAAAAGGGAGCAAAGAGAGCAAAGGGGAGCCAGAGACAGATCAGGAGGAGTAATATATGACAACGGTCGAGATTCAAGGTCACAGAGTCCATCACCTTTACATGATGGTTGGCTTGAATGTACTGGATATACAGAAGTGGGCTGTGGTTAAGGTACATTCCCAGTCCGCACCGGGAATGTACCTTAACCAGGGATTTCGGCTAAAGGTGATGCTCCATGGAGGAGGCGAGGGGCAAAAGAGAAAGAAAGCATGGATGGATGAAGGCAGGGAGGTAAAAGAGTGATTAAGGGAGCAGTGGAAAACAGCCTTTGAGAAGTGGTGTGCTACACATACCCCCCCTTGAACACACACAAACGCATACGCACAGAGGCCTAATCATGTGTGCACAGCAGGTGTCAGATTTCTGCTTTCTAGGAAAGGCAAACCCAGGAACACATACATACACCCTGAAAGCACATAAAACAAAAACACATCATGAACACCAACAGACACAGACTCAGTGATAAACAAACATGCCATCACCAAACACAGAAACCCACTGAAAACATACTAACACATACAGACACACATAGCAACACACACACACATGTGCAATGCAGGACAAAGGACTAGTGATGGAGGCTTTGGTTAAGGGGCCCAGCCTGAGTACGCATAGATGAGAGCTGTCATTCTTTAGGGCGTCGAGCCTGAACAGAAACATTCCTGTGAAGCCTACACACACACACACACACACACACACACACACACACACACACACACAGCATAAATGGAAGCTGGGAGGTGATCAGGATGCAGGACAACACAAAAAAGACAGAGAAGTAGGAAACCTTTATATAGACTTGAAAGCAGAGAGCTGCATTGAACATACAGAAGCACATTTATAGCACTGAGACCTAGTTTTGTCCTTTTTCAACAACTGATTGTAATATCAAGGGAAAAAAACAAGAGGTGTTGTTTCAGCTTGATGCAGGATGCTGAAATCTTTGGAGTCAAATCACCTCCCTCTGTAATGTGTTTAATCCTGTCTTTGGTACAAATGGTTAATATCATTTGGGAATTTATGTAACAATCTGTGTTGTTTACCAATCATTAAGCCTTACAAGCGGGGCTCAATGTTCACTCCTGCCTTTAGCTTCCCCTCCTCCTCCTCCTCCTCTCTTTCCCACTGGACTGTGACCAATTCATTCCTGCCTCTCCACCTCTTTAAACTGTGAACTCTGTCTCTCATCAATTCAGATTTGTACTTTTTGAATTAATGAATGTCTGTAAGACGTCCTTTCTCTCCTTCTCCCAATTTGTTTTTGGGTTTTCTCTGATGTAATGTGTGTGTAAACCCCAGTGGTCCCCCCTTTAATCAGTTAGAGAAGTACCATAGCAACTACTAGCACTGCTTGAGAAATGCAAACAGAGCACATTTCAATCAGGAACACATAATCAGGTTTAGGTCGACTGTTTAAATAAGAGGCTTTGCTGATACATCCTGCGCTCTACGGATCCAAACCCAAACACATAACACACAATGAAACACTGATCTTTCTCTTTCCCATGTGCGTGTGACCTCTCCTCCATCTCCCGATAATGTGTGATGTGAATTATGTAACAGGTCGGATTTAGATTCAGGCGTCTTATTATTAGACCTGTGACCGCCTGCCACCAAGTGCAGCTGGAGTCCCGCCTACAGATCGGCTGGTTCGGCCTGCGTACGCGCGCACACGCACACACACTCACGCACACACCTCTTAGCTGTCTCCGTGTCCTTGGGCCAACAGATCAGTATGGAGTCATGTGGGATGGAAAAGGGCCTCCAGGACAAGAGCGGACCGGTCAGCCTCGACAGCCAACACAGTGTTCAGAGCACACACACCGTGGTATACACTGACACACACTTTGGTGTGATTCATCATTACCTAAGACCTGTCAGAGAGGCCAGTGAACATGTCAAACATGTCAGTTCCTGGTCAAAATGGTTATGACAGTGTCTGTTTTAACAGAAAGACAGATGGACAGATGAGAGGGACACAAAGTGAGAGAGAGACACATTCAGATAAGCGAACCCATTAATCCGTGCACTGCGGCCACACAATCACTGCGTGGTTGGCCCTCTTTCTATAGCAAAAAGCTGCTCTGCTATCTACACGCACATTCATTCACACACGTACGCTCACAGCTAATTTGAATGCTGTGTAAGTACCCATATGGCAAAAACCACTCCCATGCTCCTCTGCTCAGCCAGTGCAGTTCTCTATATGTGTCACTTGTTTATGAGCATGTTTCATTTCAATGAAGCAGAGAGCGCTGCTAGAGTCTTGCTCAGTCTTTCCTCATTAGTGATGCGCCTGCGTTGGGGGTCTGGAGACAAAAGCCGGTGGCAGATGAGAAAAAAGAAAGAGTCATAGATCAAAGTCTGAGCTGATGAGCTCACCTATAACTGGCCTACTGGTTATCAAAGACAATATGAGATAATATACTGCAGGGCAGCAACCAGGGAGAGATGAGACATACTTCAGAAGGAGAGAGACAGAAGGTCTACACAGATATTGGAAGAGACAGATGAGTAGTCTAAAGGGCAGATAGTAAACACGCACGGTTAGTTCAAAAGGCAGACAGGAAGTCATATTAATGATGTTTCCAGTTAACTGTCTGTCAAGTGAATTTCATGCAAACGTTTGAAACCCTTCAAAAAAAAAAAAAGGGAAAAAAAGCGAATTAGGTGGCATTTCATTTGCATCAGCTGCGTTGATGTATAAACTAAGCTTTTTGAATGTCAAAAAAACATCCACTAGAAAAATAGTCTGTTAAATAATAATTAAGTTGTTACTGTTCTTTGGTTGCAGCTCTTAAAGATGAAAACAGAAAAATCAAGCTTGGCAATACCAAAGCCATACATGACCTATCTGGCAGATTGTGGGGGACAAATATATTACAGAGAATATTTTAATGTCTGAATGTCTAACGCCACTTTTGAACTGTTGTACTACAAAACTGAACAAATCGTGACTTGGCTGTGGGGTTTTTCTTGAATTAAAAAAAACATCAAAAAAACCCTCTGACGCTTCAAGTGAGTGTAACACATCTTTTAGTATACTGAGAAAAAGTTGTTCGACATTTTTCATTTA
>NTHP01000053.1:234714-258793 GCA_003416845.1 Oplegnathus fasciatus
TGAGAAGCTGAAATCAGAGAATTTGGACACTTTTTCTTAAAAAACGACTCAAAACGATAAATCGATTATCAAAATAGTTGGCGATTAATTTAATAGTTGACAACTAATTGATTAATCGACTAATCGTTGCAGCTGTAATAATATTAAACAGAAAAAGCTCCCTAGTTACAAAATAAAAAAAATCAAACCATGGCAGGTCAGTATTGAGCCAACCAGAAACATTATACATGACACCTACAGTATATGTTATGTTATGGCAAAGCAATGACAGGTATACTTGTACCCCATCAAATGAGAATGAAAACCCTAAATATCCACTATCATCCAACTTAGTGCCCTTTGACCTAAAGAATTGCTACAATAAATATTTTTTTCAAAACAAAAGTAAAGTAAAGTTTAAAGTAAACTTTACATGTGAAGTCAGATTGAAAAAAAAAATACATGTAGAACCTAATAAATGCAGGATGTTCATTGTCATTTTGGTGCAACTGAAAAAAGGACAGAGGGAGAGCTCTTTGTTTTAATCTCTTCTCTGCTAAAACCTCTTGGAACAAAGGCAAAGGCCAAAATGAGGACACTAGAATCTGCTTCACAAATCTGTTTGGCAGCTGCAGTTGTTTGTTATTGTTGTTTGCACACACAGATAGACTCTATAGAGTGAACTTGAGTTCGGTTAAAAATAACTATTATAAATATTTGGATAGACTACTGACAAAGTGAAAAAAGGCTATAACCTTTTGTTGTTCTTTAAAAAGAACTAGTGCCTGCCAGATTATTTGCTGTGAGCCTGTTGAATTTTAAATTGACTGACTTGTCCTTTGTTTCTGATACCAGAGACAAGTGACCCAGAGAATGTAGGGTCATAAAGTCCACAATAACAATGCAAACACCTACCAGCTGATAATGGGCATTTATCTGGCCAGGGAGCAAAGTTTACAAAGTTAGTCTACTGTCACTGACTTACACCAAAATGATGTTTAAGTGAAAAAACAACTGCTGTTTAACATTGTGGTTCCTACACTTTGTGATGAGTCAAATGGAGCCTTATCAACCAGTCTGGGATAACAAACCATAACAAACCATGTGGTGTCCTATCAAGGTTTTAGCTTAGAAACAGTGAGTCAGAGCCATTGTTCAGTTGTTGTCAAAGGGCTTGAGGTCTAGGTGATTTGACATATGTTTTGATGTAGTATTGTAGTGTAAAATGAGATTCTCTCTAACATGCAGAGAGATATTGTACGGTGAATGCAGACCTCTGTGGTTGAAATGTCTTGCAAACCTCGAGGTAGGAAGAATCTGCCGTCACTGACTTTCATTCCAGTTTTTAAAAAAACGACATGCTTGGTGTTTAGCAGCTTTGTAAAGATTGGCCACTTTGACTTGCACTGTAGTTTTTTTCTGTTTAATTGTAGTTCTGCAACCAGCCAATCACAACAAAACCTGGAACAAAGAGGTGTGTTATTTTTAAAAATGTGAAGGAGAAGCTGACAGTTGTGGTTTGCAATGAGCTGCAAATGCCTGCAACACAGTCAGGGCTGCAGTTAGTGCAATGATGTCATTGAGAGATAAATCCTGGAGCTACAGTAGCAGCTCCTAGAGAGCCTTTACAATACCCTTACTGATTTTAAAGAGGTTATTCACAGCTGGAAGATTTAATGAGTCCATTAAATGAGTCCATAGTGCACAGTGTTCAGTGTAGATGAATCAAACATAATTTCAAGTTCTGATGCTCTGATTTCTAATGTGGAGAGGCAATTGTCTGTGTTTGTAGATACTGATTTTACTGTCCATAATTAATCAGAATAGTGCGTTTAAATGATCTTCTTTTAGTGTGAATTTTCCCTTTAATAATGTTGGTGAACACAAGAACAAAGAAGCTCTTGTGTTTGGAAAAATCCATGTCATAGCCCCATCTAGTGGCAGGATATGAGTCATGCAGCAAATAATAAGAAAAAGACTGTATTAATTGTAATATCTATCTATCTATCTATCTATCTATCTATCTATCTATCTATCTATCTATCTATCTATCTATCTATCTATCTATCTACCTACAGTAAAAAATGAGAAAGGAGAAGAGGGAAAGAGGAGGTCAGGGGAAGGGCTACAACTCCAGGGACTGAAAGACAAATAAGAGTGCGCCTGAGGTGAAACATCGCAGACATGTCTCCAGGTGTTGAGACTCCCTTGGGTCACCGTCCTGTGACTCCTCAGTCCTCATTCAAGGCAAGTGCATTCATAAATAAGAGGTTGTCCTTCATCCATCTGACACGCTGCAGTGCCTTTGTTCAGTACACTTTGACCCAGTTAAAGAGCTGAAAAGTATACACACATACGTATGCTCACAAATAAACGCAGCATAGTTTATTGATCTGTAGCAGGTAGCAAAAGCTCATGAGCATTGTTTAGCTTTAGAGTTGCAAGTAAGGTGGATGACTGAAATTAAATTATATTGTGTTCTTGTTCACAAATGCAGAATACCAGAATAGAGTAATTTTCTTATAGTTTATGTACTTTTTTCTTCAGACAGTATTCACCAGGCTAATTGTTTTCACACATAGTTTAGCTGAGACATCTTACATTGTTCCTCGGGTATCACTGCATCCTAAAGGAAAAGTATTTCCAGGCATGGGTCTAGTTTGGCTTCTTTGACTTTGAGAAAGTTTTGGTCCAACCACAGGCCCAAATAGAGGCGGGATCTGCAGTCCAGTTTAAAGAGGATCAATGATTTACCACTGACTCAATGTTTAACTGAGAGTATGGAACTTGGCATTTGACCATCAACTGTATTTAGCCAGGAAATTTAGCCTGAAGACAAACTCCCAGTTTCAGTGATATGTTTTATATCCTCCTATGCAAGAGTTTGCTTTCAGGCCTTGAATCAGTGTAATCAGAGCAGAACACATCACGTTTGGGTGATGGATTGCTAACAGACGGATTTGTGGGGTTTAGCACCACAACCAGGGGAAACCAAATGAAAAATCTATTTTCTTACTACCTTTATTGTTGTGTTGCTGAGTTCGATCAATGAAACTACTGATGGATGTCTCAGCTTGACTTGATTAATTTGTGATTCTGTGTCACTGAAGGTAAAATATGTTAAGGCTAAAATGATGATCCAGATGACTTCGCTCATTTGTAGGTTATGATTGTGATTTTTGGATTATTTAAAGGGCCATGTCTGACTATTTTCAGCAACATCAGATCTTCAAAGGAAATTAAATGGTTAAATTAACCCACTCCAACATTACTGTGAGGCAGTGCACTGTCAGAGTGGTTCCATTACCATTGGTGCTATCCATTTTCTGTAGGTTGCTATATACATTCATTGCGCTGTGAGGGGTTCAGGTGCACCCAAAATTACATGATGCAGCAGTATATAATGAGGTGGCTAAGTTAAGAAAAACTGAGAAGATTTTACAGCTCTGTAAAATTTGCAATACTTTTGCAGGTTGAGACACATTTTGAATAAATCCACCTTTGTTGTGGGACTGTGGTTCATTGCAAAATTTTATTCCAAAATGAGCAATGTACCATTTGAATAAAATGAACCCCCCAACCCACATTTTTTAAGTTAAGAATTTAACCATTACAAGATACTGCTGTTTTAAATGATTTGTTTGGTTTATTGGTTTAAAGAGCTAAATATTTCCAAATGTATACGTATAGAGCATTTATAAGTATGTGATGGGAATATATTGATTCAAATTTTTCACAGGAACACAAGTGCATATATTTTTGAAGACCCTCTAGCCCTGACAGCATATATGACATAAACTATCCACTGATCTTCTAAAGCTACTTGTCATGCAAGTTTCTTCTGAGACAGACTCTCATGCCTGCTTGTCTTGTCCTCTACTTCCTTATCTGATTTGATGTTTTATTGATTCAATTTGCCTGTCTGAGCAAAAAGAAAAAAAGAAAAAGACAAAGCGCACACACCAAAAATAAAATAATAATAACAAGAGCCAGAATTCAGAAGCTGGAAATACCAACCGTTTATTTTCTACTTTTTGTGACTACAGAAATGTTGAAACATTTGAACACTGAAAAAAGCTGGATGACATCATCACTTGCTTCTCAATTTTCTTTCTTTTTTTTTTTTCATTTGCTTAGCAATCACAACAGATGATATTGCACGGCACTGAGAAAGCAGTAGCAAAGCCTGGGAAACAGCAATGACAAATCAAGTCATGAGACATGGAGTTATACATCTGAGAGTAACACCGACAGTATTGCCTCTCTGGCACACACGCACGCACACACGCAGGCACTCGCGCGCACACACACACACACACACACACACACACACATACTGAAAACTGAAGAAGCATTGTGAGTTGAGAAGGAGGCCAAAAGAAAGAGATCAAGGTTGACAAGAGCACAAGGCTGACGAGAGCAATGAGATTTCATTTTGAAATGCAAGTGCAAGATGAAGTACTACTGGAATCTATTCCTAAATGTCTATGACAACAAATATGCTTGTTTATCAAAACCCTTCAAGCATCTTTGTGTATGAATAGCTGGAGGACACCCCTCTGCGGGTGAGAAACTAGTTCCCCAGCGTAAGAGATCCAGATGATTGTCTTAGGCGCCGCAGTATTGTTATGAGACTTGTAGCCAAGCTACCCATCATATGGGAACTCCTTATGGACAAAATAAATAACAGAAAATGTGAAAATGGGGGAAAATAGATCCACACTGCATCATCCATTCCCTCCTTAATACAGGACTTTGTAACTGTTCTTTAAGCACCTGTACTTTGCTGAAAAACGTTCTCCACTCTGTGACATAATGACTGCATACCATGCTGATGTGATCTGTCACGGACATTTTGGTGATGACCTTCAGTCCTCGGAGATACTGTGCTGTCTGCATGACAGAGAGGAAGCAGTACTAACAGTAAGGCCGCTGACAACCAGAGGGAGTCAGACTTACTGTTGTGATATGCACCAATCAGCCACGCACATGCATACATACAGATTTTAACAATGGACGAACACACAGTAAAGAAATACAGGCAAATGAGCACACATACCTCAGCAGTATTTGACATTTGAGTTGCACACACACTCATCCACACGCAGAAAAAGAAATGAGCAATCCAGGTGATCGTCCCCATACACACTCACACACTGATTCCTTGGTAAGGTTCTTTGCAGTTTTATTAGACTTTGCTCATAGTCATTACACGAGTATGTACCAAAAGAACAGATACTAGATGGAGCGAGGCGGCAGTGCCACGGCAATAAAAACAGACCCAGCTCCGCGGCACAGCCCCTGGCAGACCGGCTGCCCAGCCTACACTCCACCTCACTCTGTGTATGAGACAGCAAAGTGAGCGGGACTTGCAGCCCTCGTTTCAAATGCTTCAGATTGTACATTGAACAGGAGATTCCCCACATGGTAGAGTAAGCTTGTCTACACAGCCCTACGCCTTCTACATTCTATACCCGTGCGAATGGCAAATCAAAACTCAACAAGTCTACCTCACAAATGCCAGTGCTTTTCAACATTATACATATTTTTTTTCCAATTTTTGGTTTGTTTTAAAAATCTTTGGATGTGCAGTAATACCCATAAAATAACTGTTTTTAAAAAGTCAAAAGAATAGAAAAAACACACACACACGTACACACTGCTTTTTGCCAGCTGTTCAACAAAGTAGCTCCTGTATAACTTTGTCTGCGTTGGCAAATCAACTGTCTGGGTTTCTGGCAGTGTTTAAAACACACATTGAAATGCCGGCTAGGATTTAGCTGAAGAAGAATACAAACTACTCCTTTTTATATCTAAGCGTGGGAAATAAGGCTGTAACATAAAACTGTCTTTTTTGTTTGTTTTTTTCAAAAACCTACTATATACAAATCTAGAGTTTCTACAAATGCATAAATTAAAGCAGTGGTTAACCATTACAAAAATGCAATTAAATTAAAATCACAACACAGAAGTAGAGAAAAGGGAAAATATGAACACAATATCACAGCAGTTGGTTTTACCCTGTAAAAGCAATAGTCTACCATCATAATATTGGCATAACCCAATGTCTGATAAAAAATACGCTTCTCCCTCCATCCCTTAAGTTTCATACATCAACCCTGAAACTTGTCCTCCGTGACTTGAAACAGAGCACTTCTGCCAAAAAACAAACAAACAACTTCAAAATAGATAATCATACAGCTTTTTGAAGTAACAATAACAGTTACCACACGAGTGGAGTTCTGCCTTACTCACAGATAGACGTCTCAATGCAGAACTCAAAGGAATTATTACTATGAGGTATTCAGAGACATTGGTAAAGACATGCACGGCCAGAGTGCTGGACCTTCCTACACACAGCAGAGAGACAAGGAAGGTTGGGGAAGGAGGGATGGAGGGGCAAGAGGGGGGCAGGGGAGAGGAGAAACAAAGACCTTTGGTTTAATCTGTAGAAGTGGACAACAGAAATTCCTTTGGTATGTTTTCATTGCATGGTTGCGCTGGCGAAAGCACCACGGTGTGATTAAAATAAAAAAACCTTTTTCTTGTTTCTTCAGTAGTGGCCCTTCTACAGGCTGAGGTATTCACAGAGTCAAAGGTGAGAGGTCAACAGCGGTTTAACACTTTGGTTCAAGCAAGGCACTCGTCCTGGGAGTTTTTAGAAAGATTGCAACACGTCTGCTTCTACTTTCAGGAACATGTCTGCCTATAGTTGAGTCAACAATTCTGCCCATGGTTAGGTCAGCTTGTCTGCCTATTGTCATGTAAAGATGTCTGACCTATTTGGCGGATCAATATTATCAACCTATAGATACACACTAAGAGGCAGGGCCAAGTAGAAATAAAGCTGCAAAAGAAGACACTCTGGCGGGGTACGCCATCAAATTCACAGAGATTATTTTGAAATTAATCATGAACCAAACTAAACTATAATTTTTTATGTTGTTACAATGTCAATTTATACGTTTTAATCCATCTTTTCTGCTAATAAAGTGGGAGAAATGAATACTTTGGTGCTGCTAACAAGCACAAAGAAAGGCTGATCACACTGCTAGCGAGTTCGCCGTACCCCCGCAGGCACCTGTGTGGCCGCTTGTGTGTATCTATGGCTGGATCAGCATATCTGCCTATAGCTACATCAGCATGACTATCTATGGAGCTGTAATCAGAGCACAGATGAAGCAAGAGCACGCATAGCAGGGGTGCATGGGTTGAGTGCAGGTGGGAGGGGGGGAAAGGGGAGAAGAAAGGAAGAGCGGGGAAGAGAGAGAGAGGAGATGGGGGGAGGGGGAGACATACAACATCTTTTAATACCACTCACAGAGGCCGTGCAATGAGAAAAAATCTTTGGTTATCTTTGGTATCATCAAAGTGATAGAAATCACGTATGGAACTTGAGTGAGGTAGCATCTTTGGTTCACACTATAAAACATCAGCAGGTCTTGACACATTTTTGTTTCTTGTCGTCTTTTTTTGGTTTTTCTCTCAGAGATGAAGAAGCAGCTCCCTCTCGCCTCTCCTTCAGCGCTTGTTCTGATGAATGTAGAGCTGCTAACCCTGGCCATGAGGAGGATGACGGCAAGGGGCCAGCTCAATATATTTAATGATACGCTGCCCGGGGCCGGCCCTGTGTAGTGCTTTCCTCCTAGTGCTGAAATGCATAGCTTACCAGGAGAGCGGAGGCAGGATGGATGAGGGGTGGGAGGAGGGGGAGGTGCTGGGGATTGGCAACAGGCAGGTTGGGGGGGTGCTTTCGTATTCAGGTGACGAGCTGACATTGCTGTGTAAGCGCCTGAAAGTGATTTGATCATTGATATCATCCCCTCCACCCAACATCTTTGATGAGGAGATAAAATCAAATACGTTTGAAGCACACAGGGACGATGGAGCGACGCTGAATGCTTATTATTAGAGTGGTGACACAGTTTGTCCTAAAAAAAACCCATCAGAGGCCGTCTGTCTCTCTCACAGACCACACTTAGAGCAAGAGAGGCAACATCTTTTGTTTTCACCTTTGCAGAGAAAACACACGACTGAATGGATTAGTGTTTGTTTGCCAGCTGCTGGCACTTGAACACATAAACTTGAGATCTGTAGGCATCAGCTAAACAGACTTATAGGACAGGATGTGTCTGTAATGATTAATCTTCAAAATGAGCATTTACAGGAACATTCACTAGACTGTAACTGGAATATTTAGTTTGATTCAAGAAGGCATCTATAAGGCAAATATTAATAGTTAATTTTCAGGGCTGTGTCATATAATATTTCCATTTGCAGGGAACATACTGTGTATTTAAGTATGACTCAAAGTGTTGTATGGACCATGAGCAGTAACGTTCCCTTCTTTGTGGCTCCTAACTAACAGTCTGTCTCAGGAGGTAAGGGAGGAAATGAGGTAAAAATACTCTTAAGATTATCAACTACAAAATATACTCTTTGGTCAAATTACTTCATAGCAGGTTCTTAAGTGGTTTTATTTCTAAGCTGCATGAGAGGCTTCAGGGTGTAAAAGGCTTTGGTTTCTCTTGTTTAAATTATTCAACGCTTCAGCATGTTGGAAGAAAGCACTACCATGTGGGTTGAGGTTAGGTTTTTTTTCTTGGTTTGGTTTAGGGTTAGCAGTCTACGCGTGGGCATTTCCCTGTCTGTCTGGAATGCTTGATAGAAAGACAGACATCTGGGCAGACAGACAGATAGACAGACAGTCCACCGCCACCGATCCAAACAAGGTTGCACAACAATCCAGTCGCTCCTGTAGGATTTTTTTGTCTTTAAAGTTGATTGGCCAATCCCACCGGAGCTCCACATTCTGGCTGTTTTTCAAGGGTGTGGACAGCTGCAGCTCAGACTGCCAATAGGCTGATTAAACCTCCATTTGGGGACCCATCATTAAAACCAACCAATCAGATTAAAGATAAGGATGGCGAATGATAGATTGATACTGGGTGGGGAGGTGTGGGGGGGGTGTAGTAAAGCTATAGACCAGTGACAGTGAGTGTGTGTGTGAGGGGGGGTAAAACTATAGTCTTTTTGCAGTATGTTACACATAAACGTGTTGCTGAAACAAACATTTCAAAGCAGGTCAAACAAGAAGTCTTTGGTTTGTTTTTTCATCTTTGGATACTATAAATATCAATATAGTACAGGTTTAAGGGCAAAACGTTGCTTCAGGGTCTTTTTAAGTTTCTCTTTGTTTCTCTTAAGTTTTAAAGCTTTTCCACCGAGGTTGAGTCAGTCCATGAGTTGGTCAAATCAGTCCGTCTTCAGGCTTTGGTGCAGGCGTTGGGGCCAGAGTTGACTGAGTGACCGGAGCCGTCGTCCACCCACTTATCTAGGCTCCGGCGGCGTGCGTTCATAAAGAAGTTGCTGACTGTGGCCAGCTCGAGGCCCAGCTGCTGGGCGATGGTGATCTGCAGCTCTTTGGATGGACGCTTGTTCTCCTTGAAGATGGCGTGGAGCGTCCGCCGCTGCACATCTGTGAACACCAGCCGGGGCTTCTTGGTCATGTTCCCCCGCTCGCTTCTGCCGTGGTCCTGTTCCTTACGCTTACATGCTGTGGAGAAATTTGGGGAAGAGACAGAAAGAGTGTGTTTGTGAGAGAGGGCAGGATATACTTGTGTAAAAACAAGAATTATGGCAGAAAACTGGCATGAGAATCTTCCCTCCATCACATCTCGACCTTGGATTAAAAAAAGTCCTGAATAAATCCATGGACTGACCCATGAATTATTATTGGTTTTCGTTCCAACTGGGACACACTGATATGATTATTGAAAGCCAATACCAATACCTGATAGTTCCCAATCCATTTTGACCCAAACTAACTCCAATATAGATTGTTTTGGTGCACAAGTGCAGGTCCAAAACAGGTTTTCATAGATGCTTATATATCACTATAATTTTGAGACCACAGCACTTCAATTTTTATTGTTTATATGACAAATTGTATCAAGTAATATTATCTGAGAACCAAAGACCACAAAAATGGTAATTCCACAAACCTCCAAAAATACCCACAGTAAAAGTAATGTTTGACTGATGCCAGTATTGCTTTTAAATTGTCATCATGTCCTGTAACTGGTGAATAACATCAAGAACCAAATTGGAAACGAGTATTTTTAACACTTTAATGTCTTGTGCCTCTCAACAACCCAAACAAAAAAATGCATCAGCTGATTTGAACAAGAGGTCCTCCTCTGTGGTTTAACCTTTGTTAATTAGTAAAACCAGCTCCAGTAAAATAAAACCAAGTGTAGCCTACTACAGTATATACACTGGAGTGTCGAAGCCATATTCATCACTGACTCATAAATGACTATAAATGCTGATAAGACTTTTTCCTGTCTTAGAACCCTCTTATAAGATTTTATCTGTCAGATGTAACTTTTGCAGATTCATGCAACAGTCGGTTGGAATCAGCGGTACTTTTGTTCCAAACACCAAGACACTCTTTCATAAGGAAAACCTTTAGGGTTATCAGGGGCTCCATGGAGCCAACCGAGGTCCATGGACCCCTGCTGGTCCTCGGATCAGAGCAGGAGCTCCGCTACTTCTGGTGTTGCGCAGACAGACGGGAAACCTGCCAGCCTTGGGAACAATGAGCGCTGTCCGCGGTGCTGAAAACAACGGTACCCCGCAATATACCACAGCTCTGGAAAAATGAACTACAGATCATCTAATATTGGAAAAAGGAACTTGGGAATCCGTTTGACAACAAATCAAACCTCCCTTCGACTGATCTCGTTGCTATTTCATTTTCTTTTTTTTTTTCTTTTTAAGCCCTGGTACAGCCATCCAAATTGAGGTTCACCGGCGAGCAGAGACCAGGAGGGGGCAGACGTGGGCTGCTGGAGCAAGGCCCAGCGTGCACTCACCGGCGAAATTAATGAACAGCTTATCCTAACCACAAAGCAATTATTAAACCAGCGCTGATTCATTTTGCAAAACGCAAAATAGAAATGGGTGAATAAAAGCACTTCATTACAGAAACCCTCAAAACACAGTAATGTACAATGGAACCAATGAAATCCAAAATATGGAGGAAAAAATGCCAAAAGAATCATTCTGGGTGTATCACTGCACTATAAAAATGACTAACAGCTATATATTACATACGGGATTTATATGTAGTCAATAGTGCGTTTATAGTGGCTTATTACTTAACATTACTGTGTATTCCTATCATATTTTTGGTCATTAGTTTTGATGTAAGATCTGTGTCATTTCCTTCCAAATCCAAGTGTAGTAAAGTAGCAGCAAACAGTAAGCCTAATTAGGGAGAGATTAAAACAACCATAATTTATAAATCCAGCTGATTTAGCCGATCCCACATTGTAACCTCATTTTAGCACACCTTCTCTCAGATGTGTGGTGAAGTACAGTGCAGCGGCCTCTCCGCATGACCATAAACTGGAGTGTAATTGTGAGTGTGAGCAGCCCGGTGTCTCCAGTGCTGGTAAATATTAACAGAGAGCCGGAGCTCCTCGTGTAAGGGCTGCTATAAATCAGCAGCAGTGAAGGCCACTCAGACAGCAGGAGCCACCACGGAGCGGCCCGGCCCCGGCACAGGAGGCCCGGCCAGTGAGGCAGCTTTCCCAGGACCAGGGGGACATAACAACGGCCTTGTTATCACGCTAATCACACAAACACATACACACACACTGCTGCTGCTCCCGGCTAATCATTACAAACACACAGATAACTCCACACACTCAAACAGACTGCACACACTGGGCCTACTGACACTGTGTGACGATAGTCCTGCGTTTCATAATCTCACAGAGAGCACGAGAGAACAACAAACAGACCTCTGTGCTCAAAAAGGTGCAAATATTCAACTGGAAAAACATCGATCCTCCAACTATTCCAGCGAGAACATGTACCCTCATTTACTGTAAGCAGCTAACATTCACTGACAATCTCTAAAAACACCAGAAAAACAACCAACACTGAACATATTCTCTGCAAACACAACTAATTTACCGAATCTAAATTGATCTCTCATTAATTCTGTCCTGTGCTAAATCATATCTGCCTCCTTCCAGACCTATTCTATTTTATTCTATTCTGTTATGTTCTACTTCATTCTGTTTTATTCTATTCAAGCAAATTCAGATGGGTAATTGAATACGTGGGAAAAAGGAGAAAAGGCCTGAGATTAATTTCAGAAGCCTAAAATCAATAAGTACATCACATCTACTTCAGCACACGATCACATATCTAGTTCACCTAGGAACGAACGGATCAATAAAATGGCGCTCAGCCTATTCTCTTCAAATTAATTTAGTTTTTAACTGTAAATTTTTCTCCTCTCCCAAACGTTTTTTCCCCAAACAAAATGCCGTACATTTACATATTTATATATATTTTTATTACGTTTTTGCTCAAGAGAAGCTTTGGCATTTTCATTTATTTTTATTTATTTGTTTTTCTCTTATAAAAAGTTGAGATAAAACGAGACAAGACATAAGCTGCTAGGTAAAACTACTGAACGCAGCTGAAGCGGGCCTGAGACATTTATTTTCCCAGTATAGCCAGTAAGAATGTGTCTTCCTTAAAAAAAAAATCAAACCATCATCAATTCTAATCGATATGTTGCCGATCTGATTTTTGGTTTAATTATAGGCTGATCACACCAATGATCAAATACAAAACCAGCTTTCAAAAGTTAAATGAGATTTTTTTTTATCTCATTTGCAAAGGTCAGTGATAAAATCTCCTCTTCACCCCCCCAACACACACACACACACACACACACACACACACACACACACGATGGGAAAACTGAAAAATAATCTATTGCGATTACTCACACCTGCACACGCGCGAACATGCTCGTAAACACATACACACACACACACATACTCACGCACTTTCCACTAAGTGGCCGCAGCCTCACTTTTCAAAAAGCCAAAAAGCCCATTTGTAGGTCATTGATTAGGCCTATAAACGTTAAAAAAATCCATTGGGTGTCTGTGAACGCGCACGTGCGATGTGGGCCTCATTGCGCGCCCTAATTGACTCGTGCGTACCTCAGGGACAAATTAATACAGAGGTCTATCAGTTAATTAGAGAAACCCCAGTCAAGTCAGGGTTAGTTTACGACCAAAACATAAACACGCGCTCTCTACTCTGTTCTGAATATAGTTTTACCAAAGTGAGAGACAAATTCCATTCCGCTGACTGAATAATGCATGACTTCAGCTTTACTTGACAGTTAAATTTACTTTATCACACACTCTCCAGAACACCTGCACACACACACACACACTTTTCTCTCTCCCTCTGTTTACACCAAGGGCAACACCAAAAAGGCTGATCAGTTGCATCTACACCAAAATAAACACATTCCTAACGATTTCTGGGCGAAGGATCAGCTTACGCACGCAGTCCAGCGGTCGATATTTTGAGGTAAAATGACATGAGCGCTTGTTTCACACAACCCCAAAATCAGTGTAGAGACAGAAAAGGGATGCGTATGGATATCAGCATGAGCACGAGCTTGGTGAGGCACTCTTCAACTTTGGAGACTTCACATACTGTTTAACACGCTGCGTAATCTGGGATTTGTGCATCTAGCAAACCTCCCCCCTTCCAGGCACAGATCTCTAATTTGGAGGCCATATCTAAAGAAACCAGGGTCGTCAGTTCATCAGACCCTGAGGCAGGTTTCATTTCTGGAGACATGATGTTATATGTTATGTTGATAAAGAACTATCAGCCTAGAGGGAACATTTGTCCTGAATGCTACCCTGATGTGATATTCACACTTCGATTGCTGGAAAATGTTTAGGGTATTTTTTTTTTAACTCTCTGTTATAATAGAAACTACAAAATCAGTTTTGGTTCCCAACCCACTTGACCCATAAGGCAGCATTCAGGGCTCATGGCCCTGCTTGAGCGTCTGTTTTTCTCAGCAACACATTCAGAGGATGAAAACAAAAAGGGGGCTTTACCGAGGCTTCGCTCACCTGCGAGCCTGAGCGCACTCATGCGTTGGAACTCAGGCTCCTGCAGCCATTTCCACATGCGGCGGAAGGTCTCTCTACCGGACTTGAGCTTGGACCAGGGTTTGGGGTTTCTCAGCAGGTCGGACAGGGTCCCCTGGGACCTGCACAGGACCCGCTGGGCAAAGATGGCCTGAGGGATGCTGTAGCGCTTCAGCTCCGTGGTGATCCTCTGCGCCACTTCTTTGGTATTCACCTCCTCCATCTGGCCCCCAGAAACACCACCCCCTCCACCGCCGCCCCCTTGCTGCCCGGGCCCGGAGGCCTGCTCCCGGCTGTTCCCCAACCCCTGGCCGTGCCCCTGCGCGCCAAGGTGGGCGTGCGGGTGGTGGTGGAGGCCGTTGATTTGTACCATGCCTGCTGAGGAGCTCATGTGCTGCTCCGTGTGTCTGCCGAGCATGGCCGGATGGTGAGCCTCAAACCCGCTGGGGGTGAGCATCTTCTCACCAGGCATGGCGGCACCGGGATGAGCGTAGGGAGGGATGCCGGCCTGGGTCGTGTGTATGCTGGCCAGACCGGAACCAGACAGCGGGGAGAGGCTCTGGCCCATGCAGGGATCCTTGTGATGATATGCGGGATACAGACTGTTCATAGGTGCCAGACTCCGGTCCTCTCGCATCAACGTGAAGCTGCCGCTGACATTTCCGGGGATCCTCTGGTGGGGATGAGGGTGAGGATGATGGGGATGGTGGTGGTGGTGGTGGTGATGGGGAGGAAACTTGTCGGACACGGTGGAGATGGGGGGTAAGGGCTGCAGGGGGGTTAGGGTGGTGTAAGTGCTGCTCGCACTCATGCCAGGGGGGGCTTCACACATGCTGATGGCTGGGTGCAGGTGTCCGGGGTGGCTGGGGTGATAGTCTCCGCTGTCCAGCAGGGTCGCCATGCCCATAGCGCGGTGGCTCAGACCCCGGGGGCTCGGACGGGAATGTGGACTGTGGCCACTCAGCAGCTCTCCGTGACCGGCCACGGACTCATGGCTCACTCCGTGCAGGTCGCCAATATTCTCCATCGACAGCTGTGCGTTCATGATCCGGGCAGCGCTGTGGACAAACCATCTATCTGACCTACCGCAGTTAGCTGGTGTCCAGAAGTCCTCACGTCCAGTAAAGTTCAATTCTCTTTTGTTGCTTTTTCCCCTCTTCCAGCAGCCTCCTTTGCTTTTGCCTCCTCTCTGTCCTTATATTCACCTATTAGATTTGTCTCCTACCTCTGACGCTGTTTTTGCAGGAAACTCCTTTTGCGAATCCTTTTTTTTTCCCTTGATATTTTTTTTATTTATTATTATTATTTTCTGATTCTCTTTATGATTCAAGCCCCCCCACCGCCAACCAGCTGTCCTTGCGCTCCGGTCGGGTGCCGCGCCATCTCTCTAGTTGTGTGTCTCCAGCCCCTCTTCCACCGCAGCACAGATCACTGTCTACACATGCGCACTGTGAGCACCCATCTCCTCCCATACTCTCTCTCTCTTTCTCCCTCTCTCTCTCTCTCTCTCTCTCTGTCAAACACACACACGCGCAGACACACCGCCCCGTTGCTCTGACGTCAGCTACCTTATTAAGGAAGGGAGGTATCAAACCACCTGCTAAAAGCTCCTCTCCCCATATTCAGCAGCCTTTAAGCCTTCACTGAAATGTTCAAAATGCAAATAGACGGATCTCTAATAAAACCCTCACAGCATCGACCCGTGGAAGTGGGCTGGATACAGCGCCTAATGTTTGATCGCCAATCCTTATTTAGAAAATGTTAAATTCATTAGGGCTATAATGAGGCTTTATCTTCAGTCCTCCTTAAATTATTAAGTGCAAATGAAGTAAACTTCCGGGTTCATTTGGAGTTGATTTTTAACTAGTGAGGTCTGGGATTCAAATCCTCCATCGAAAACACGTTTAATTCCTCTCAGGACAACAGAAAAAAAAGAAATTGCAACAAAGCATGATGATTTAATTAGCAGCTACAGGGCTGCCACTAAAGTTAGACCCTATGTATTCATGTAGCTACACCACATAGATCCATTCTTTCATTATTAGGCTACTTCAGCTGCACCACCCCCACACCCCTGCCAAATATGTGGCGGTTTAACCAAACGAAGGAGACTGTAGTACCTTCTCTTTTGATAGAAAAAGATGAGCAGATGTGTCTATTGTTCAACCATTAGGCTTAACGAACCAAGCCCAGCACTGTGTGTGTGTGTGTGTGTGTGTGTGTGTGTGTGTGTGTGTGTGAGTGTGCATGCGCGGACAGGCCTGTCCTATTTGGACACTAATGCACATTTAATCATTAAGTTTGAGAATCATTTGAGTATAAAAACTGGCCCGTACACAGTGACATTCAAAAATAAAACGCCAACATGTTATTTATTCAAATAAAAGAACATTTATTTTTGAAACTTCCGGATAATACAAACACTCACAAACACATTCACAGCTTCTCTATTAAATCCAAGGAGGAAATGACATGCTGACACACAACATGACTGGTGTCCCCGTGTTGTTGTAGTGCATTATGCTGCATGAGTGTCAAACTCCCCAGACCTGCAGCCGGATGAAAGCCGGCCCCTGCTTACATGTCAGGGGCCGTTTAGCCTAATAGAGCGGTAGCGCAGGGCGTCCTCAGCCGGCCGAGGTGACAGCTTGCAGCGGTCAATGTCCTGCTGGACCCCCTGCTGAATGAGGGACATGTCAAAGGTGACGCTTCAAGACTCCCAAAGCCAACATCTGCGGGGGGACAGATTAACCTTTCAGACTTTTCCCTGTCCTGGACCTGCTAGGGGCCCCGCATCTGTCAGGGTCCCCACAATAGACCCAGCGCTCGGTTGAACGAGTTAAATAAAAGAAAAGAAGAAAAAAAAAAGAAGAGAAGAAGTTAAACTGTTTCTGATGTGAAGTCAATGTCAACGGCGTGTGTGTGACGTGTGTCGAGACAAAAGGACCCTAATTCCTCGAAGTGTGGCTGTCCAACCGTGCAGTCCTGCGGACATAATAGACTTTAGAGGCAGGCAAGTGGGGCTGACAACAGGGAAGCACTGTGAATACACTCACATATTCATTTTAAAACAGGTCTATCATGCTCCATATTGACACTTTCATTTCATTAGAATATTTTATCTTCTAATATACAGACTATAAATACAGTTTTACCTTATTCTATAAAATTAAATAACTCTTTCTGATAATATATCTTTTATTTTTCATGTGTAGGACAAATGATTCTGTTTTTATTTTTGTTTTTGTTACACACCCGCACAGAGACCAACGAGATGTAGAAAGACAGAGGAGTATGAAAGGCCAAGGTTTGGCCTTACATGGCAGCAAACCTCATCTACACATTCTCATACGGATCGATAGGCTCCTGCCATGTCTGCACGACCTGAGCTGTGTGTTTATGTGTGTGTGTGTGTGTGTGTGGCTCTCTGTGGCCATTGTGCCGAGATAGGCCTGGCCCTACGAGCCGGTGACATTTGCTTTGCAGAGAATATAAGGGACACGGTTTTCTGAGCACCTCTGAAAGAGGATACATTTCAAGCGGGATTCAATTCAATTAGTACAAAGGAAACAGAGGCACGGGCCAACAAGTAGTGCCTTGCAGATCCATCCACATGCGCGGATGTGGATATGCAGACGAGTTTGGGGAAACAGATTGTTTAGTTTTCACCTGCAGTCCAGCCTTATGTGAANNAAAAAAAAAAAAAAAATATATATATATATATATATATATGTGGCACAGCAAAGTGAGGCCAGCCAACTGGCACCTGAAGGCACCGTGTCAATTACTTACAGGTTCCACACTGATTATTAATCAGGGGCATCATTCCCGTGAAGCCCACAGCAGCATATCCGAGCAGAAACAATATAATGCCTCGCAGAGAGGACCGTGGATCAATATTTCGGCAGCTCTGCAAAGTGACACAGCGTTGCAAGCGTTATAAATGTTCAAAATGACAATTACAGCTTGTTTAGGAATAAGCCTGTGCTAAATGGCATCTGGTGAAACTAAACTTTTATAAATGACGCTACTTGAGTTTGGCCTCTGTGGTCATTTATGGCGGTCGAGCCCACATGAAATAAGGGCGCACACGTGGGGAAACTGAATTAGCCTTTTGAAAATAAATCACATTCGCTCTTGTTTTATCTTTTTGAACCTGTGAACTAATTTATCGGTTCACCTTTTAAGTCTCGAGTTCCATAAATATTGTTGCTCTGCTAATCTATTTTAAGGATTTTTCCTTAAATGCTCCTAAAAGAAAAATGAAGAATGTCAGTGGAAATCACAGATATGTTAAACGTTAAAATATTTGAGAAGGTATGAAATTATTCCTCTCCGCGCTCTCTTCTAAAAAATGTGCATTGCAGTGTTTGTGGCTGGCCTTTACAGCATATTTGAAGTATAGGCCTTGAAAACACACCACAGCGCGCCAATCAATACTGAATAAAATTATAATTCCTGGAGGAACTCAGGCTAAGGCCTTTGATTTGTTAGAATAAACAAACCTAAAAATATACCTTTTTTATTTGTACTTTGTCTGTGGCGTTTCAGGCGCATATATATGTCCTACAAATATTTTTTATTTAAATAAGGAGACTATTTAAATTAGAAACCGAGTTGTATCTTAAAGGAAAACACATAAGTCTACTGAAACAAATTTAAATAATATTAAAGCTGAACAGATTGTTTTGTTCTAATGTGTTTCACTTTATTCTGAGGCTGAAAAAGCAAGAAAAAAATGAGCAACATGAATAAAAAGAATAATTTTAACCTCATTGACAACCAGTTAGCAGGCGACAAGCCAGGATTACATTAAGCGCTAAAGAGAGCTCATCTTCTCTTTAAGCTCCTACAGATTTAAATCCCGTATTAGAGCATTTAAGACGAACTGGTCTAAGTTTTCTAAGTCACAACATGTGGATAACACGACCCAACAGGGGCAGATAAACCTCAGAGCTTTAATTATAAAACGAGGTGGATTTTCTCCCCTTTGATTAAGGAATTTCCTTTTCTTTTTTCTAAAATTCTCCCCTAATTAATAAAAATGCCATCATGGCCGAGCAGCAGATGCCGGACCTGCTGCCTTGCTCAGGGGTAAATCAACTGCCTCTTCCCTCGTGTTATTCCGCGTCACTTGCTCTGATTCGTGCGCTCATGTGAAATTAACAAGGCATCACTTTACATTAAGGTGTCCATATGCCGCCCAATTACTCCCTGTAACTTTGGTGAGACTCCAATTATGACAACAAGACCGTGTCAACGATAGCCAAACCTGCCCCACCGTGCTGCTCTAAATGTGCACTTCAGATCCAAAATGACTTCTTCTTCTGACTCAGACAGACTGTGGCTTCACGGACGTCGATAATCAGTTTTGGGGGAAACTGAAAAGCGTCTTCCAAATTTCTGGTGAGCTAAAAATGTAGTTTGGTGCTATATTTTTTGGCGCCCTAATTTCTCTGCTTTTTTAAAAATCGTTTAAACAAAAATAATTTATCACACCTTTAGCTGACTGTAGCTTGCCTGTGAAAAATATCTGACATTTTGCTTATTTACAAGGATAATTGGGCTGCCTGCAATCACTACTGTGGTAGCTGACGAAACACTATGTTCTCTGAGATGTATTTCTTTTAATATAAACTACAATGCAAACACCTTCCTGTATTCATATTTCCACATTTAGACAGGACTATCTTCCCGAATTTTGGGCCTGATTATTAGGGATTTTTTTATTGCATTGTGTCAAATTAGATGAACATTTTCCCATCAGATAACGACAAGAGGGTGGGGCTGGTTTCTAATAAGACACTTGACAACATGTTTCCCGGCATAATCACCCTTTCCGGCGCATCTAAATTAACCACGTGCTCATCTCTCAGGAGAAACCTTTCAGATAAACGCAATTACAATTATTTTATTTTTACAAAACAGCTAAATCTGAGCCTAAAAGTGAGTGTGTTCTTCATTAATCAACTATTATCAGCAGGCTAGTTCATGTTAATGATTGTCTTAGTTTAAAGGCAGCTGTAAGGAAACCAAGCCCGCATTTAAAAGAACACAACTTGACTCTGCAGATGCACAGAGCTGCATTATGCAGGAAATCAATCAGTGATTCGTTGTAAAATTGCCCACTGCGGGCTTGACACTGCATCATTATGACTGCATTTGATGAGGCCGAATGTTTAATTAATAAATCTCCTCCAGACGACCTGTTTGGCCACAGACTGATGCCAGTGTGCAGATATTACAGGTTGAAATGTGTCGCAGCTGTAGGTTCGTGTGCAGATGCATCAGCGTGCACAGAAACAGTCTGATGCTGTGCGTCAGACTTGGACTGCGCTCTTTTTGTCCACGTTTCTTCTCAACAGGGTGCCAGGGTGCAAAGTGTCCGCATTTAAACTCCTCTTCTTCTGCGCCACGCACAAAAAACAACAACACACACACCCACGCACACGCACGAGCAACACACACACACTCACACATACACACACTGTAGTCCCAGACTTTACCGCAGGATCTTATTCTGTCACGCATCAGCCTCCCAGCTCACTCCCATACTCCCACCTTGAATGCACATAAACTCTTTAACTCCAGCATGCGAGTTGCAAAAACCAGAGGATGCGCTCGCATCAGCGCGTCTCCTCCGCGTGTGTTTTCCCCGTCCCACCCTCTCCCTCGTCCTCCTCCTCCGGCTTCCAGCTTGTCTCCAGAGCTGACAGAGTCCCAAATCCTGACCGAGGTAAACATCCTTATAGCCGCCGTTTCCAATCGCAAATTATCCGTCCCGCAAAAAGCCTCTCTTTTCCTGCTCCGGTGTCGTGCTTCTCTCCGTGCTTTTCTCGATGCAGGCGCATTTGAATAGCTGGCCGGTGTTGTTATGGATCCGTGCGCACTGAAAGAGAATCAGTATGCAAATTGTTTCAGTATCAATCGAAAGGTTCGATCCGCCTGAGCGTCAGCCCCTTTGGCACGAGAGGCTCCTTTGCTGCATAAATGTTTATAATGATCTCACATATTAACACACACACACACACACACACACACACACAGACGAGAGGAAATACGGGACTGTTATTAAGATGTAACTAAAATATAGTTAAAATAAAATGTAGCCTACACTTCGGGGTGTAGATGGCTCCTCAGTGAGTCAGACTCAGACTTAAACACATTTTTATTTCTGAAATAAACCCACACACACAATCACAGGGAATATCTTTATAGGCAGCACTAAACTATTTATATGCTACAATTAATATTTAATCTTTAATTGATTTAATTTGTCTTTAATCACTGGAGGTTATGTAACCATGCCTGTGAGAAAGTGTAATTACACATTTGAATTTCTCTTCTCTGAAATCATTGTTTATTTTAACATTACACCACAAATTCTGTATTTTGGAGACACAAAACAAGCCACATCTTGTCTTTGAGTCACTGAATGTGGAGTAAAGTGAGACACCCAACTCACAGCAGTCATGATTTGATTCACAGTAATAGGCTGTCACATTTTCAAGCGTGGTTCTGTCTGTTTGTCATATTCTGATAATCTTACTAAAGCACAAAATGTAGCCTAGAGGAGAGAAACAGTGCTGATAAACACACTGCAGAAAAGAAGCACCTGGGTGAGGATGAGGATAGAGAGAGGAAATGAAAAAGGGTAAGGATGAAATAAGTGATGGGGTGAAATGTGTGAGAGCAGTAGTGCAAGGGAGGAGTGCAGGAAAAGGAGTAATGGCGAAACACACAGAAAGTGGAGCGCACAGGTGACGACAGGAGTGGATCTGAGAGTTTAGGCGATCAAGAGCAGGACAGGGAAGATGAAGGAAAAGAGAGGAAGGGCAACAAGAGGTGAAAGGAGAGGCTGCAGCGAGGGGAGGGAGAAGGAGAGTGTGGTCAGGAGGAGATAAAGCGTAGAGTCCGTTATCCATCTGTTCCAGGGTTAGAGTTTGACCAGCTGAGGGGGTCAGGGGTGAGAGGTCGGCGGCCCCTTGGCCTGAGGGCTCCGTGGTCAGTGCGCTGCAGGTACACACTGGGGACAGGATTATAAGGTAAATAAAAAATGGAGGATGCTTTTGTTTTGCACAGATCCAGCTCACAGAAAGGTCTAAAATAAAATAAATTATTATTAATTCTACTTAGTGTCAACAAGTAAGCTGAAGAGCATTTTGTTTGTTTGTTTTACACTCTGACAAGATGGCCTGCTGCACTCCAAAGCTTTTAAAAAAATGTTTTTAATGCAAAATGTTTTTATGCACTTAACAAGGAGAAATGTAGGCATCACTCAATATGTCCAATGTTGTTGACAACACACATCTCATGACCTTCATTAGCAGATGGAGTGAATTGTAGATGTTTAAACTTCCATATTGAGCACTTTAGGGACTTCTCGTGGTGAGTATATATGTTAGATGATAATATCAGGAGATAGGATTTTGTATATTAAAAAAAGGGCCTTTGAGCATTTTATGAGCTTTTATTTTAGTGATTTAACATGTAATTTATTGTCTTTTTGGTTGTGACAGATGAATTTGATGTGTATCTACATATTTTTTATATGTATCTACCAATCTATCAAAAGCTCAAAATTAAACAATAAGGTGTAATGCTCTGCTGGCTTTATATGTCTAGTTGCCAGAACTGTAGATATAACATATAACAATCTATATTTTATTGTATTTTATAGTTGTTTTTAATTGCTAAATTTACGTTACAAAGATACAAAGAGTAGTGATATTTTATGAAAGCTAATTCTGAAACAAATAAAGGACGTTCCTCTGATTTTACACATGTACAGCAGTAGTTTATAGTGTCCCATGAAGCTGAAATGCTCTGAAGTAGATATCCCTGTTTAAACTTTAATAATGTCTTGAACAGGAGTGTCCCTCTTGATCAGTTAAGATCCTCTCAGACACTTACACTATAGGAGGTGCCATATTTAATAACTAGGTTCCACCTGTTAAAAGTGTTGTGTGCCCAGCGCACAGTGTGTGCAGATTTAACAAGGCGCTCAGTGGTTAGGTCAAGGATTGCTGTCCTTTACTTGTGCCTGAAAATCTATATCTCGGAAAGGGGAAGGATTATATATCTTATGTCAACAAGAGACTGTCCTCTCCTTTGTGTGTGTGTGGCTGTGAGCGGCTTACCATTGTGCACAGTAAGTCTCTGCTTGCATGTGTGTGTGTGAAACTATGAGTGCTGGCGTGTATGTCTGTGTGTATGTGTGAGAACGAAGAGGCTTCATTGATGAAGGTGTGTTACTAAACCCTTATATACACAGGTAAACGTCTTCATGCCAGCTGTGGCTGAACTCTGATGTACAACTTTATGTATTCACTGCTGAAAATGTCCTTTAATTTCTCTTTATTCAGTCAACATTGGCGTTACATTTTCAGACATGCACACTTTTTAAGGGATTTTTTTTGCCAAATTTTGCCGGCCAGAGAGGAGGTGGTGTGGTGACAGCAAGGTAATTCTGTCTAAAAACTAACAGTTGGATGGCAGTGGAATATTTTTCTGTTTGTTTGTACATGAGGCTATAATAAACACAATCAGGTTTCAGTTAATAAACTTGATAAAAAAAAGTCAATTACAACATTTTTCAGCATGAAATTGGAGGATTGATTGGAGGAAGATTACACTGACGGCAGCAGCATCTCTTATTTTATTAATCTCCAACTGTCCAGTATGTCCTTCAGCCTATTGGTCTCTTTGGATGGTATTGGATTAGTATTGGCCCTAAATATGCCTGCGTGTCATCACCTTAACATGCAGTTTCTGAGGAAATATTGGATATTTTCGATCTTATCATTCAAATACATTTTTATTTAGAGAAATGAAGTGAATTGATCCCTGTCCAATTGCTTGCAGGTGTGTGGCTACAGCACATGTGTGTGTTGATGAGAACATGTGCTCCAGAGTCAGACAGTGCAGGTGAGTGTCTGCAGATGGGTTTGTTGCTGTTGACCAAATGTGGAAATAGACAGTGTGTTTAATTTGTGCATTCATCTCGTGCAACAAATACATTATACATTATCATAATTAATCATGGATGACATTGTAAGTACAGTACACACAAGTGTGTTTCTGCGTTTGGGTGTGTGTGTTTGGGAGTT